>PVHP010035325.1:0-18558 GCA_004024765.1 Zapus hudsonius | reverse complement strand
GCGTGGTTACAGAAGCAGAAAGCATAGTTACAGGGTTTCCATTGGCTAATTCAAATAAGGTCAGGGTGAACTTTGGGACATATTCTTAGTTCTCGGAAATTTGCTGTGGGTGGCTGACTTGGCCTTGTGGGTGTTTTTCCCAGCCCAACTGTTTATTCTCCAAGGCCAGGTGGCCAGCCACAGATATCTTATTTTGACTCAACTGTTTTTCTTCCAAAACCACAGCTCTCTTTTTCAAGGCTAGGTGGCTAAGCACAGTTATGAACTTATGAACTCTTATTCTTTTTTGTACTTGCCTTGCAGAATGGCATTTCTTAGGCTAAGTTAAGGCCTGCTGTAAGCAGGGTCTTTCAAGCTATCCAACATTAAGCTAATGAGCTCTGAGCACATATAATAGGATGGACAGGGACACCTCTGGAGAAGGATTTTATTATAAGAATTTCTGTTGCACATCACTTTAAAATCCTTTTGACTTTATTTTGCCTTGAAATCATTCACCGAACTTTGCAAAACATGTAGAAATTCTTGGCCATCCTCATAATCTGATTTGAATTGAATGAAAGATTCTTTTGAAGGGCTAAAGATCTAAAATAAATTCCAATAGCAGTAACGCCAGGCTATAAATTACATTAACTACCCACAGTCTCACAGGTTCAAGCGAAACTTAGTGTATGCTCCTCTTCCTTCCTTAAGGATAAATGTGACATATGACCACATAGCCTATTGAGCTGACTTTAGTGTTAGTATATGTTTTGAGCCTTTCCACCTTGGGTTAAAAAATTCTGCCTTCTGTGAAGTGAGGAAGCCAGTCTCAAAGGCTACTTACTGTATGATTTTAGTTACATTACATTTCTCAAAAGGCAAAAGTCATGGAAAGAAAAACTATATGTTTTTCAGTTGTGAGGGAGGATGAAGGGACCCAAAGATGTGCAATTTGGGGAAAAGTTGGGGTTATTGGAGTGTTCAGTATCAGATGGTCTTAACTGATACACAGCTGATTCATTTGTCTGAACTTCACAGAATTGTACAATACAAAGTGTTAGCTTTGATATGTTTATATATTTTTAAGAACCTAAAATGTGGAAGGAATTGATTCCTGATAAAATTCAAGATCCCCTTTAACAGATTAGAGATTGAGAAGACATGGTAAGTAAATGTAATATGGGATCCAACCACTCACATACAATAAAAGGTTTAGTACTTCAGTTATTCACATAACACAAATATCTATGATTATGAGTTATTCACATAAGATGAAGATGATATATACATAGAATTTGCAATTTTTGAAATTCAAAATCATCTCAAAAACTATGAAAGGAAAATTGAAATAAAAACATATCCTATTTTGACTAAAAAAAAATCTGCCAAAATAGGGTAAAGCATATATCCCATCACTCCCCACACAGACATTCGTATGTTTTACATGACTCACTTTATGACAGCTGTCATATACAATTCCAGTTAAGAATAGAGTAGCAAAACACTGAAAATCTGGGCATTCTTTTCAGTATTTTGATAATCTTGGAATAATAAATCTTGTGGGGGTGTTTCCTTGATTTTGGTCATGTGTTTTTTCATGTTATTATCTATAATACTACAGGAAAGATTTAATTTCAAGCCTCCAGGGAAAATTAATTCCAATTATGCCACTTATATTTGGTGTTGGTCACCAAACCTTCTCGGGAGTTTATCCCTTTCTCTTTCTCTCCCAAGGTTAGTTCTTCTCTGCTCTTTCTCTCTCCATAATATTTTCATGGTGCCTCAGGCATCCTTGTATTGAAACAAGGTCCAATCCATCACAACTACTTCCACACCCTAATGATAGCATAACACCTTCCTTTCTCTTGGTCTGCTTGGACAGAAGCTGACCAGAGGTCTGGGAGCTGTCACTGGTGGTCTCCTGGTTGCCCACAGTTACTATCAACTTAGTGCTGGTCCTCCCTAGGGCAAAGCTTCTTGTTCATGAGTGATGGATGCCATTTGGACCCCATTTTCGTATTCTTTTTCCTTATCAATCTAAATAAATTTTTCACCTCATTAAACATGATGACAGCTACATCAAATTTTCATCATGGCTAAAATCATTCAAAACATTTCACTTTTTGTTCCTTGATTTCATTTTGTTATTCTCCCATTCTCTGAAATGAATGACTAAAATCACTAGCTTTATCATGGTTTTTACGTTTCTTGCTCCTTAGTGCTTGAATTTTTCTCTGCACTGCTTATCCATCTCTTCTTTCATGTCTTCCTTGGTAAGGAAATATTTTTAAATTTCTCATAGTGATACAGAACAGTAAGCATACCTTTATTTCCATCTTCCAGCCATCTTCTAGCTTCACTTATTTCTCTACAAATCTAAAGTAAACAAACAATCACATTTATTTCTGTCTTGCCAGAGACCTCCTGGCCTTTTCACTTACAAATTTCCTGAACAGAATCACCGCAAAAATACTGCTTCTTCTATGATGGCTGACCTCTGAGTTTAGATAGGTATATAAAAATACTTCCTGTTTTCTCATGAACTCTTAAAATGGACTTTCCAAATATTTCTGACATTTATTATGTTTCCATTACCTAATAGTGTTTAATCTGGTGGAAAAAGGTACATTGTTCCATCAATTTTTTCTATCTACTATATTTTGTGGCTAATACATCTAAGGCTATACTGTATGAGTACATGGATTCACTTCATTATTTTATTTACTTTCATTTAGATAGATAAAATTATGTACTTACTATATTTACTGGTTATGAAATATTTATTGAATGTAAAATGGTGTAAAATATGTGCCCATTGTAGAATTATGTATTTACTAGGTAAAAATGGGATAAAATATCTGCCCATTATTGAATGACTTACCTAGACAAATAACATATCCATTAGCTAATGTAGTTAACATTTATTGAGGTAAAACATTATATCTACTGTCTTAATAGTTCTTAGATATATTATTTAGTCACTACATTGTATGAGAGCTCTCTTAGATTCATTCCTAAATGATTTCTCTACAATACAGGAAAAAATCAACAGAATGAAAAAACATCCTGCACAATGCAAGGAAAGTATTTGCAAGCTACATAAATGATAAAGGGTTGGAAAGGTAATATTTTTAAATTGCTCAGTGATACATAATAGTAAGCTTACCTTCATTTCTGTCTTCTAGCCTCACTTATTTCTCTACCAATCTAAAGTAAAAAAAAATCACATTTATTTCTCTACTGTATGAGTACATGGATTCACTTCATTATTTTAGTTACTTTATTCATTTATACCTAATATATGAGACCTAAACAAGCCAACAAGATGAAAACAAATCACCTCATTTAATAACGGGTAATAGATCTGAGTATACATTTCTAAAAGGAGCTGATACAAATGGTCAATATACTCATTAAAGGGGTTCTTGCACAGCGGTGGGGAAGGGGGGAGAGTGTTGTGAAGGACTACTATTATTAAGTGAACACTCTGGTTAGTCTTTGATTCCAGAAGGTCATGAACCCACTGTACCTGACATCTGTGTTCCGTATGAATTTCCTAAAGCGCCCTGATGCATCCCTGCTATTCCTGGGCTCATACTCTTAAAAGAGCATCTGTGACTCAATGTTATTATTATTTTTTGGTGGTGAACAACTACCCTAAGGCTGCCTCTGCACTACCTTTGCACAGAGAAAGCCAAAAAGCTTATGAATATTGCCCCCCCTGAGATCAGTGCTTAGCTGAGGATTTGGATGCTGTGGTTTAAATACTCCAGCTCCCTGGTTCCGATGCAGATTCTTCCAAGGAGATGGTTAGAATGCCTCCAGACATTCCCACTCAAAGGATCAGGTCATACACTATGGGGTTTTGCAAGAATCTTACATTTTTGGCTCTGTGTCTTCCCAGCCTTGCCCTCACTCTTGTTTTCGGTCTTCTAGAGGACACTTTCTAATAAATCAAAATTTCATAAACATCTCTCTTAGAGTGGATTTCTAAGGAACATACTGAGTTGATTTCCTGTTGTTATAATAAAATATCCAACTGTGGGAGCTTCATTAAAATAAAATCAGGTTTATTTAGCTCCCAGTTTTAGAGGCTGGCATTAGGTGATTTGAGGTTTCATCAGGACATGACAGAGTGGTATTGTGTTGAGGACTGTGACAAAGGACAGGTGTCATGGTTAGAAGGAAGCAGAAATGGTCTGAGTGAGGTTTACTATATTCATCAGTTTTTGGAAGCTGTGATCCTATATGAACTTCATTAATCCCTTCTTGAAAACAGCAGTCAACTTTATGTTAGAGTCCACCTCTAAAACCTTTTACCACTTGACCACTGTCCCACCTCAGACAAAGCTTCCAGGATATAAAAACACACTTTCTGCTCACACAGTAAAATCCTATCCAAGCCAAAGAAGGAATAATGACACTTCAGCAGTTATGTTCTCATTGGTGGGATTAAACATCCGACCCGAAGTAATTTATGGGAGGAAAATTTATTTCCACTTACAGTCTCAAGGGGAAATTTCATTATGGTTGGGGAAAAGCATGTTACGAACAGACTTCCAGGGGGCATCACATCTCTACAGAGGCTCAAAGGAAGCGGCTACATCCTGAGTTTGGAGATGTATTATCTCAGCCCAAAGACCCAACAGCTTTCCCAAATTGCCACCAGCTGGCCACCAGTTGCTTAATTTTCCATACAACATAGAACAAAAACTTTTTTGTTGACTTAAGCGTGGCTATTTAAAAGGGGACATTTCATTCAAATCATTACAGACAGCTGGTAATAGGTTAAGGAGGCCAAAGTGAAGTTAGTAATAAGTTGGTCAGTCAACCAATGCCCATTGAAAATTTATATAACAGAACAGGTATCTTACTATATAAAATTTATTCTTAAGATAGAGAAAAATACTTAATGATGTAACACTTAGAAAATTTCCAGGTAGTCCTTCAAATGAGAAGTTAAGTTCATTCAAGAGCCACCTTTTCCTCTTAAAACACACTGTTTAATCAATTGATTCTTACATGCATGAAAATATTTGATAGAGAAAAATAATATTCAGAGAAGAATTTTGTAGCCACATCATTTGGAATCTTGTCATAAATGATGTCTCAACATTATCACTGGCACATTAACATTTTTAGGTAAATGTGAAAATTTATATTTAGGTCTGAATCTAAATTTGTTATGTAGCAACAATTAGTTCACAGTACTGCAAACAACCTACAGAAGAAATATAATGACTATATATATATATATTATTATTTTGAAATTAATGCTGTGACAGCTTTTGTGTTCCTGCCTCAGCTAGTGGATGACAATTGAAAATTTTCACGGTTATGAAATTGATAAACATTAATTATTAACAAGAAAAAGAGACAAAGGAGATGATATCAGACTGTCACATGAAACTTTGTCACTGGAGGGGGCACTGATAACAGACCAAAAACTATGATTACACCAAAACCCGGTTTGATGAACCAATGGGTATATGGGGGTTACTTACAGAGCAGGGTGAGAGACTGCTTACAGGAGCATGGGTGACTCAAAGGGAAATGCATCAGCAAAAAGCCCACCACCCAACATGGGTGAGGACTCCCAGAAGCTGTACCTCTGAGCTCACCACACAACCTTCAGAAAGCTCTGCCTGTGGGAGAGTCTTCCTCCAAGCAGTTGGTTTTCCTGTCTATATCTTTAAGGAGGAATCTCCAAGCCTTTTTTTTTCCAGACTTGACTTCTTGACCTCCTCCTCCCTTCAGAAGGGAATGTGTCATTCCAGAAAGAATTGCTATACAACTTTGGTTAGAGTTTGCCCCTGAGCAGATTTTTATTACTCCTATAGCTTTAGGCAGTGGTCATTTGACCTTTTAACTTTCTGTTTTCCTGGCAGTGTTGACCTCATGACTCCTTCCTCACCCCGGGAGGGAATATTTCAATTCAGAGTTACATTCAACATAGACCAAAATCTTTTGGTGACTTAAACATATATCATTAAAATATTTAAAAATTTTACTCTATACACATTTAGCAAAGTATTTATGTGCACTTACAATTTCCATATTTAAAATACAGTGCACATTAAAATCTAGGCATATTAATGACCACCTCAATAATCACAGTTATGTGACAGAAAAAAGCAAATCTATCATGTTGTAAAAACAACATGAGTTTCCAAGGTTCATAGAAGTGACAGTGATAGATATGCAAAGACAATATAAACCCTCCAGTTGTACATCTTCTATATAATAATAATATGATATATAAAGAAAAGGCAACTAAAAAAGTTAGAAGCAGCCATCTTAATACAAACAGTAAGCCTTGCAGCCAGAAATAGTTTCCAGGCCTGCTAACTCCCAAGGCCAACCTATTCATCAACACACTGCCTCCTGGACCAGAGGGACATAAAGGGTCCCCTCAGTGTGATGGGAGCACGAGTACCTATCTCAGCGTTTTACTTGGTTGTTTTCAGTTACTATATCTGACATAATGTAAAACAATATTGAGATGGTTGGGATGTTTATTGAAATGACAAAATATTGTTGTGACCGAGGCCTGCATTACCCCACAGTGAATACCAGTAACCACGCTGAGAAGGGCCTTGAGTGGAAGGACAGTGGAAGAGAGAGGATATAAGAGTATAGCCTGAAAAATATTGTTTTGATAAAACCCAACTTAGAAGTTGTTTTCGTAGCTACACAATGTAGAATTACCCATTCTTAACAGTTCTGACTATAAAAACAAACACAGGAGCCCACATACTGTGGGTTTATTAGAAGCTGTGGAATAATGGATAAATTACCTAACTCCTCTGCCACTTAAATACTTTGCCTAAAAACTCACAAGGATAACAGTGTTTCATGAGTTATTTATTCTTTAAAATGTTTGCCATGACACAGAGTCAGATATTTAAATAACTATATCTTCAGTGAATTACAACAAAGCATATTTTGAGATTATTATATGAATAATTTATGAACAGTATAAAATTAATGTTGAAAATCATTGATTTGTTAAAATCTTATCTTTCCAAGTAGTTTAGTGATAGATACCACATTGAGCAAAATTTAGAAATCTTGATTCCATAACATAGGAGATAACTCTGATAATTTACTCCAATTAGAATTTTCCAAGTTAAATCACAAACATTTTTGATACAATATGTGTCATTGTACTGACCAAGGTTTCATAGAATGTAAAAACTCAGTAGGATTGTGTGGCAGAGGCTTTTATTGGTGGCCTTTGAGATTCACTTCATTTTGGTTCAGCCATGGGAATAATTTCTTCTCAAAATTTACACAAAATATTTTTACAAATATTAGTTGTATCTTTATGTGAAGGACTGGATGTTTTAGTTAAATCAAATATTTAAAAACAATAGGAAATAAATAAAATAAGATATTACTATGCAATGTATTTGAACCTAAAACTTAACTTTTAAATAATTTAAGTTTTTAAAAGTTTATACTCCACTATCCCCTTAATTTAGCTTTTCCAAGATTATATATTTATGTTTCCTTTGTTGGAAATATATATATTTTATATATATGTATACATAGTCATACACACATGTATGTATGTATAAAGTTATATACACACACACACATATATATATATATATATACATATATATATAAAATCACAAATTATTGCTTATTTTCTGGCTGACTTTTTTTCTTGGTACTTTTACTATGTCATTGTAAAAATCTTACTTCCATTTTTCTATGGTTATTTTAAAAATGGTCTTAGTATCACAAGATATGAAGACTTTATATTGCTAAGAAATATATAAATAACAAAAAATTAAAATTTGAACCAAAGTAAAAATAGTGACAAAACACAAGAAAAAGTAAGATGACTTTATTATGTAAACCTGAATATGACAAACCAAAAATAAAAGCAAAACTGAAAAATAAATCTTCCAGATTATTTTCTGGTCATTAAGATTTCTGCTTTTTCTACGCCATCCCTGGATATTTCATCGAAATTAATATCAGCAAACACAAATCACAATTTCAGTATAAAAAAGATGTTCTCTTTAGAGTTACATTAGAAATCAGAGTTGCACTTTTCCCTTCCTTTAAATACCATCCAAAGTATTGAAAAACAGATTTTGATGAACATTTTATCAGTTGTCAATATATTCTAAGTGTTATAATTTTTGTCTAAGTTATTTTAATGAATTTTTTCATTTGCTAACTAGAGTACAATTATAAATATTTGTTATATTTGCTTATGTGATGTTTTAAATTTGAAAAGGCCCCTACAGGTTCTTGTTTTTGAATACTTAATTCCCAGCTGGTGGCCCTGTTTGGGAAGGTTATACACCATGTAGTAGGTGGGGTGCTCTCTGAAGGAAGTTGATTACTGGAGGTAGGTCTTGAGGTGATAGAGATGGCTTCTTGTCCTGCTGTCTCTCTCTGCTTCCTCCTTGCTGTTGTGATGATGCGACCCTAGCTCCCTGCTCCTGCCATGCCTTCCTCATCATCTTACCCTGTGGAACTGTATGACAAAATGAACTTTCCTTTACTAGGCTGTTTCTGTTGGATATTTTGTCCTAGCAAGGAGAGAGTAGCTTATACAATTTGAATGGGAGTATGTGGGTGTACCATTATCCAGGTATGGCTTTATTAGACTTTAATTTTAGCTAAATTCATAGGTTACATGGCAATAATTATTCTGCATATGTATAGTTGTAAAACAAATATGATAATAGTGACTTCTAAAACATTGTAGAACAATACTTAAAGGTCATTGAAATTACAGATTTAGATTTCTGGTCGTATCTCAAAGACTTCTACAGCCCAATTTTATAATTTCTTTACAACTATGATTTTCCCAATGTATATATCTCTAAGTGAAACTCTACAGACCAAAGCTTATTTCAACTCAAAGCTTTTTCTCTTGATTTTGCTTCTCTCTCTCTCTCAATCTCTCTCTCTCTCTCTCTCTCTCTCTCTCTCTCTCTCTCTCTCTCTCTCTCTCTCTCTCTCTCTCTCTCTCCTGTTAGCATATGCACAGGAGTCTGCCCTGGTAGGTCTCCATATGCTAATCTGTACTGTGAGTCACTCACCTCCCCAGGTTGGAGTAGAACCTTGGGTCTTCTCCATCTCTCTGCTGCCTGGTCTTGTTTTGAACCATAATCTATTTTTACTAATTCTTGATTTTGTGGGGCTATGACTCTTCCTGACTCTCTGATCTTTGGGAGTTTGGTTACAGGTATTCATGGCCATACTCAGCTGTTTTACCTGGGGCCTAGAGATTTGAACTCTGATAGCCTCAGTCCATTTAGGCCCTCAGGCTTGCAGAGAAATTACACTAAACGATTCAACTGTCTCTCCTGCCCAAGCTCAATGTTTTTTATCCTGCCAATAAAATAAAACTCACAAATGCAGATAGTACATCCATAATGCTAGCAGAGCATTGACATTCCAGATGAAAGCCTATGTTTAAATGATTTCTTCACTAACCCTTGGTATGTTCTACAAACCTTGAAAACATTGGTGGGAAGTGGTCTGTCCATATCAGTGAGAAGAAGATATAGCTAACCAGAATTCCTATATTGACAGGTGAATGCAGGGGCTTGACACAGTGGATGATGTACATAAAAATAAAATCATATCTGATATACACATTAGTATTCCTAAATGCCACTTCTTTATGAAAAACGATATCAGATCATGTTTCTAAGAACATATAAGGGAGCAGAATAATTCTTCCACATAACCACAGGGGATTATGCTATACTTGTCAGAAAATTATGGCTACATAGCTTTCAGCAATTAAGAGATTTATTTCCTGAGGTAGTTGTTTTTCTGTTCCAGTCATATCAAACATACTAAAAATGATATAGCCTGCGTGAACATTCATATGTACTTTATGTGTACTTGTTATGCATGGTCCCATAAAAATATGCACCAGGGAAAGACATTACAACCTCAATTCCTTGTAAAGACAGCAGGGCTTAATGGTCCAGAAAGCAGGTGTGCAATCTAAGGAGAAATTGCTCTATACACTGCAGTGCCAAGGTTGGGCAGAAGCAAGGTTTTGTTTTTCTTTCCAATATCATTGCACAGTCTATTTAGATGCATTCTATAAAATTATGCTCAATGATCCATATTTGGGGTTGTTTCAGAATAAGTTATTAACAATAAATCAAGCCACTGCCATTACTAGTGGAACTCCTTTGAAATGCTCAAATACAGAGGCAGGCACCATGTATATGGTACAAAAGAATTCTGTTATATCAGGAATAACAATGTATTTCTTTATGTTATATGCTTTAATGGGTGTATGTCACTCCTGGTATTTATCTATACTTTAAAATGTATTATGCATTTGTTGGTTTTAAGGTACAATGCAAGATATATCCATTCATAGTATAATTTACTGCTTAGGAAACCATATTTCCAGTAAGAAAATCCTTTGTATATTTATAAACAACATGAAAATGTAGTTTGAGTTAGATTAGGATTCTTTAATGATAAACATATCATTATTGTAATTCCCTTTTAGCATGTGAACAAGAAAGCATTAGAGTTAGGATTGCATTTTAATATTTGCACAATTATAAAAGATAAGATTATAACCAAAATATTATGAGGCACATTCTCATGAATACAGGCTGAAGTTATTAGCATCACTATATTTTTATATATTTACATTTTGTTAGTAAAATTTCAAACAACTCTAGTAACTAGATGATGAAAATGTAAGCAACTGACTCTCATGGCATAGCAATTATAATTAAGATATATATAATAACTAACATTAGTGAAGTTGCATAAAATGAGAAAATGTCAATTATTGGCACAGCTGCTAAGAAAATAGTATGGCGTCATTATTTCCTCTGGAGGGATATTTGACAATTAAGCAAAATTGCTAAAACATTTGTATTTTTTTACTAAATAATTATAAGAATTATCTTTAAATCAATTTAAACACATGTGAAGATTCTTTATAAATATTTTATTTGTTTGTTTACAAGGAGAGAAAAAAAGGGAGAATGAATGAGCCCTTCAGGGCCTCCAGCCACTGCAAATGAACTCCAGATGCATGTATCACTGTGCATCTGGCTTTTTTCTGGTACTGGGAAATTGAACCTGGGTTGTTAGGCTTTGCAGGTAAGTGCCTTAATCACTGAGACATATTTCCAGCCCACATATGAGGATTTACTTTTCAAAAAGCTAATTCCTATATTATTTATAAATGTAAAAGTGCTAACACATTTGATGTCTAATTACTGAGAATTGATAAAACAAATTACAAACCATCCATATATTATTTAATAATTAAACTTACATATTAAAGCACATTAAATGATAATAGAAGACATGCATTATTTATTCTTAATGTAAAAGGAAGATAAAATCAGTTATCTCAGTAAGCTTATATACCAATTAGTGAGAAATACAAGATATTTATATTAGTTATATTTAATAAATAAAAATATGAACTTATTTTATTGTTTTTATGATTCTTCACTTATTTGTTGTTTGTATGCAGGTGGCGTGTGTGTGTTTGTGGGTTATTCATGTGTGTGTGGTGCCAATGTGTGTGCAGCTGTATATGCATGTGCTTTGTACATGTGGAAGTTGGCACTGTGTATCTTCTTCATTCATTCTCCACCTTATTTTTTAAGACCAGGACTCTCACTGAGTTTGAAGCTCATAAATTTGGCTGGACTAACTAGCCAAACAGCCCCTGAAATCTTTCTGTCCCCATTGCCTTAGTGATGTAATTGCAGGCATATATCATTATGCCAGGCTTTTATGTGGGTGCTGGGGATTGAAACTCAAGTCTTCATGTTCCTGTGGCATGAAGTCACCTCCACTGCCCAGGATTAAAATTTATGTGTAGACTGTGTGTTGTTTTTACAATAAGAAAAAAATCTTACTTTAATATTAAAGACATGAACATTTAGATATGTTAAAAATTCAATAAGATGTTACTTTTGTTGTAAATATTTTATAATTTAGAACTTCCTATAAAACTTAAAGGTATTATACAGATCTCAATGATCTTTGTAAAGAGGCAGAAAAGAGATTTAACACAAAAGCCTAAGGAAGCAGTAATATTCAGTTCATATCTCCTGTCTCTTGATGAAACCCTTTTTTATTTTTGGTTTTTCGAGGTAGGGTCTCGCTTTAGTCCAGGCTGACCTGGAATTCACTGTGTAGTCTCAGGGTGCCCTTGAACTCACAGCAATCCTCCTACCTCTGCCTCCCAAGTGCTGGGATTAAAGGTGTGTACCACCATGCCTGGCTGATGAAGCCCTTTTTGGACAAATAAATTTTGATTAATTGTACTTTAAATTCTTCAATAGCTTTTTTGTTTGTAAACCATCATAAATTGCTAGTCCCTTCAACTAAAGCATTACCTTAAAATCCTTTAGTAAACTAGCATGTAAGAGAAAGTTCCCAAACAGATCTGGAACACACACAAAAAGTCTCCCATTAATCCAGCCCTAATGCTTATAGAGAGCTAGTTTGAACTCTAGCTGTTCATGCTTGGTGACTGTTGGTGTTTGCCATGCATGTATAGAAGTGAGCCAGCTTCCTTCCTCTACCATAATGATGCCTCCCCCTGGAATCAGCTCTGAAATAAATAAACCCTCTCCTCCCATAAGCTGCTTCTGGTTGGCTGTTTGTCACAGCACTTAGAAGTTAACTGCAACACCTACCCAAATTAAATCCCGAGGCTAGAAACAATTTAATAGACTCATAGGAAGAAATTGATACAGGAATTTCAGGGTTCTTTGAGATGGACAGAACTTTGCTCAGCTATTGGTTGGTCTGTAACTCAGACATTTATGGTATTGGGTTTTCACGGTCACACAAAACTTTGAGTCATGAATTTTGCCATGTATAATCCACAGATCATAGAAAGTGAAGTTTAGAAAGAATTTATTATAGAATGGAAGAGAAAGAAGAATGCAGAGCTCCTGTAGAGCAGAAGGGATTTCCCAGAAAAGGGAATTTCCATAGAGTGGGTCTTCTTTGGGAATTTACTGGATTGGGGCTGAGCTGGTCAGTCAAGTTCTCATACCAGTTTTGTAGGTGCTTTGGATGTATTCACATCTTACCATTATATTGTTAAGGAAGAGAAGGTCCTTTTGAGAAGAAGAGATAAGGAAAAAGCAGATCCCAGGATGAATATTTAGGCATCTAGTAATTATATCCTCCAGAGAGGTTTTAAGGGAAAAGAGAAAAAAGAGAGAGATTTCTCCCTTATAGACCCAAGACAGTTTTCTCTTAGCTATTTTCAGGGGTTCTGCTACCCCTAACCTCTCTTACAATGAAACTGAAGTAGTAATTACAAGTCTCCCCACAAAGAAAAGCTGATGGCTGGACAGATTCGCTGATGAGTTCTACCAAATTCTTCAGTATAATCTAATACCAATAGTTTTCAAAGTGTTCTGCATAGTAGGAAGCGAAGGAACATTACCAACATTTTACTAAAAAGGGAGAAAATTTGAGAGGATTTCTTATAAAATCTGAAATGATGAAAATCTGCTATTGTCCAAACTGGATCTTGAAGTCTTACCTACAGCCATATGTAAGATGAAAGATATAAAAAGGACTTGACTACAAAAGTAAGGAGGCAAATTATTACCATTTGCAAATGACATTATTACACTGTTAAAACACTCAACAGATCCCACCAGAAAACTTAGATCTCATAAATACTTTCAGTCAAGTTACAGGATAAAAAAGTTAACATTCAGGGCTGGAGAGATGGCTCAATAGTTAAGGCACTTGCTTCCAGTGCCTAAGGCCCTGGGTTCAATTCCCCAGTACCCACATGAACCAGACCCACAATGTGGTGACCCTGGTGCGCTCTCTCTCTCTGTGTCTCTTTCTATCTCTGTATCTCTCTGTAGTAGTCAGCTACACTCCTGTTGGGATGAATTTTCAAGCCAGGCACAATTTTGGGGAGGAAAGTATTTATTGAAACTACAGATTGAGGGGAAGTTTTGTAACAGCAAAAGAATCTAGCCCTCTTTCACAGGTCCAAGCAGAGAGAAAAACCTGCATCACACACACACAACAGTGAACAGGCAGGGGTGCCAAGGAGAGAATTTCTTCCCTCTTATATAGCCTTAGGGTGGGGCCTTACAGCACTTTCCCAGACTAAATGGCTTCCCGAGTCTCTGGAATTTCCTTCCTGCACTGCCCATAAAGGAAGGGATGTTTACTTCTGGCTCTCCTAAGTTTCCTTATATCCTGCCCCCTACTGAGAGGTACCTTCCTGTAAACATCCTCAGAGACCCAGCCAAGATAATTAAAAAGATTAAGTTGACAACAAAATGGAACCATCATACTCTCTGCTTGAAAATTAATAAATAAAATATTAAAAAAAATTAACATTCAAGAACAAGTAGCTTTTACATATACCAATAGAGAATTTGCTGGGAAGGAAATTAGGAAAAGTATCTTATTAAAACAGCTTCAAGAATTCTACTCCCCTAAGTATAAACCTGAGGGGCTAAGAGACCTCTACCAAAAAACTTTAAGATATTAAAAATAGAAATTAAATAAAAATTGAATAAAGCACAAAACATTGGAAAGAAGGAACTTAAAAATGTATCTACCCTGAAAGACTGTGCAACTGATTATATTTTTAGTGGAGAGATGAGGATGTTCCAAATACAACACCAACTTTTCTTGTGCTATCTTTAATCCCCTCCCCCATAGCCTTTATTGCTCATCTCTGTGTTTGACGTAACATCCTAGTGACTATCCGGTGAATTGTTTTGGGGGGGAATATACTAACCAACCATCAGCCTCTACCCACCCAAAGGTTAATAATGCCATACAGTTTATCTGGAGCAGCAGAGACATGTCTGCTTTCCTATAAACCACCTGCCTTATGCTTCTTTCAGTGTATTTGAAAACCACCTTGGATTATGACTTCCTATTGTTTGGTAACTATAAAACCTTAATGAAATTGTTAGTACACTGTAACCTGGAATTTGGATTAACTTGAATCTGTTTTTGGGCCATGGTCACTTATATTTGGCTTGAGAATAAACTATATATTATTCCCTTGGTGGGGAGAGCTGTGTGTGTTGTGTTGACAGCAGAATTAATATTTTGAAAATGTCAGAATGGAGAGATGGCTCAGTGATTAAAATGCTTGCCTTCAAAACCTAATGACCCAAGTTTGATTCCCTGGTTCCTACATAATGTTAAAAATATTTTGAAAACATCTATGCTATTAAATGTTGTGTTCAGATTCAATACAATCACCATCAAAATTTCATTCCTAATTTTTACAGAGTTCAAAAAAGTCCGGCTCCCCGACCCAGTAAGTAGTTACCTCCCACAATGAGCTGTTGATCAGAGTGACCCACATGGTCCCTTAAACAAGACAAACTTTTGTCACAGCCCTTGAATACCCACCTCAGGCAAAAGATAAGATCCTATTGCTGAAGATTCCACAGACTGTTATCACATAACACAGAGAGACCCTGCTGAATCCAGAAACGAAATCAGCTCCCAGAAAGGCAGACTGGGTAATGCCAGAAGGTGTTGCAGGAGTGGAGTTGCCAGGGGAACCAGACCAACGATATCCTGAGAGAGCAGGAGGCATCTTCAAGTTATACCAACTGATGGACTGAGAGTGCAGAACACACTGCTATATGGCACAGATAAGCAAGTCAAGAAGTGCCCATCTGTGCAATAGTGGCGCCCAACCTAGGTGGGCAATCAATAGCTGGCTAATTGGCTGTGAGATCCGCTCAGAGGCAGGGAATCCCTCACTGGTATAGGGACCCAAGTAAACCTTGAATGGGGAGCAAGACCCCCATCTACCTGGGGAAGTCCTCAGAAAGGTTATACCTGCCAAATGCTCACCAACCTAGCAATATTTGTCTTAAATAACCAATAATGATCTCACTCTCCGCTGAAGACTCTGTATCTTTCAGAAGGCAACAAGAACCAGGGACAACCGAACTCCCCCAAAGGGACCTGATTTGACGGAGGACACCCAAGCAGGAGACGATCCATGTAGGGCCCTAACACAACCTCTAAGGAATTGGGATGACAGCAGAACATCTATTCCCACAACAAGGCAGATAACCTAGGGGAAGGACAATGGAGAGAGGCACCAAGGGTGCCAAAAATTGTCCAGAACACAAATTTAGAGACTCTTACAAACCTAATAACTATGCAAAATTTAAATTCACCCACTATTACTCATGAAAATTTGTGGAAGAGGGGGTGGAAAGAATGTAAGAGTCATGGAGGGGAGAATAACTAAGGCATTAAAGGGAATGCCATCCTGGATTCAATGGTTGTATCTAATAGCCTGTGATAACTGAGCATATTGTTGTGTTAATATATATATATATAATTTTAAGCCAATAAAAATGTTAAAAAAGTTCTCAAATTCTTATGAAAAAAACTTGCCCATACAATGTATCTAATTATTAACAATAAATAAGTATTTTTTACAGAAAGACCACAGATAATCAACACAATCCTAAGCAGAAAAGACCACAGATCAAGCAATTCTAAAACTACTATCACCTGATATCTATCAGGAAGAACGAAATTTTATTCATATCTTTCACCCTACATAAAAATCAATTTCAAATCAATCAAATACCTTCAGTCAAAGCCTCAAATGCTAAAACTCCAAGAGTAAAAGAGTTCATTTCAAGATATAGGCCCAGGCAAGGACTTTCTGAAAAGGATACCAGTTACTCTGGAAATAAATCCAAGAACCTACAAATGGGATTATACAAAATTAGAAATTCTCAGCATGGTAAAGGAAACTGTCACCTGAATGAACCATTTTCCTATGGAATGATTGCTATCCATAATTCAGATAGAAAGTTAATATCCAGCATATATAAGAACTGTAAAAATTAAACAACCCCTCACAAACAAACCTGCCCATCTCAAAGTAGGTTAATGAACTGAACAGATAGTTCTCAGCAGAAGAAACACAAATGGCCAATAAATATTTTACCAAGTGTGTAACATCCGTAGCCCTCAGGGAAATGCAGATTAAGTTCCACTTCACCCTCATCAGAATGGCTAATGTCAAGAAAACATGCTATAATAAATACATGCAGGCTCTGGGAAAGAACTCTTATTGCCAGGGGGAATTCCGTTACATGGTGCAGCCACTACTGAAATTATTGCGCGCAAATTAAGAAAAAAATAAAGTTCTTTTAAAAAACATTTTTATTTCTTTTTGGATCAGAAAGTGTCAGATGAGAGAGCTGGAGAGTGAGTATGGATGTGTCAGGGCTCTTGTGACTGCAAACGAACTCCAGATGCATGTGCAACTTTGTGCATCTGGCTTTACGTAGGCACTGGAGAATTAAACCCAGGCCCAGAGGCAGCAGGTGTTACAAGAAAAAGCCTTTAACTACTGAACCATCTCCCCAGTCCCCTCCCCTCAAAAAATTGTTTTATGGGCTGAAGAGATAGCTCAGTGGCTAAGGCACTTGCCTGTAAAGCCTAACTACCAGGGTTTAATCTTCCAGTACCCATGTAAGTCCAGATGCACAAAGTGGTGCATGCATCTGGGGTTAGCTTGCAGTAGCCGGAGGCCCTGGCATGCCCATTCTCCTATCTATCTTTATCTCTCACCTTGCAAATAAATAAATAAAAATTAAAAAAAAAGTTTTAAGAACACTTGAATAAAATACTATTTTGCACATAACAAAACCTAGTAGATCTATAGATATCAACCTAAGAAACTATGCACAAGATTTATGAGAAAATATTCATGAAAGCAAAATATATCATAGTTAGATATAATATATTCATGAGTCAGAATAATAAATAATATTCAATATTCTTAAGAAGTTAATCTCAATCTAATATGGATTTAATGTAAGTCAACCATAATGTCTGCAAGATTTTTTCTTAGATTTTTTTTTTTAACAAGCCAATCCTAATGTTCATGTAAAAATGCAGATTTATTGCTCAATTTAATTTTGGGGGAAAAAGAGGAAAAAAAACTCACACAAAAGATTGATACTACTCAACTTCAAAAATAAGTATGATGAGCCATTCTTGGCTTGCTGGTCTCTGCCATATATCAGTGTCACCAGCATTTCTTGTTACATTTTTTTTTTGAACATTTTATTTATTTATTTATTTATTTATTTTTTTATTGTCCATAATGAGTAACAACATTTAATGGGCAAACAATGAGTTGTTATCCCCAATTCCCCGCTGCCCTCCCCTCCTCAATCTGCTGGATAACCTCCTCCATTGGTCGTCAGGATCAGTCCTTGTGACAGGGGAACATGGATAGCCTAGTATTCAGCCAAGTTCTCCTGGCCATGCCTCTGGATAGTCTCCCCCACCACGGCTCTCACAATCTTTCTGCCCCCTCTTCCGCATACTTCCCTGAGTCATGGTGGATGAGTATTAAGGTTGCTTTAAGGTTGTGAGCTTAGGGGTCTTTGTGTCGAAAATCATTGGTTTTTGTCTCACTGGATTATCCTGTGTTGATTTAATGGCTGCGGCTGTGGGCCCCTTGTTGATCCCGTCATTCTTCCATTTGGATCCTCCACCATATGACTGTGGTGGCTCCTCTCTTGCCAGAATCTCAGC
>PVHP010035324.1:0-18572 GCA_004024765.1 Zapus hudsonius | reverse complement strand
AGGTCCCAGCTCCAGGCCCAGCCGACCCAGGCAGCGAGGAAAAGCTAATCATTTAAACCTAATCATTTGATGACTTTTTGTGCCTATTGATGCTCTTGACATGATTTTTAGAGACTGTAACTAAAGTGAAGTTAGTTCATGACGGTGAGCTTGAACGTAGCCAATACAAGAATTCCATGGATACTGACAGAGGCTAGAAATTAGGTTCCCTACCACCAGCCCCACTCCCTCACAGAGCAAGCTGTTAAACATTGACCAGTGCCCCACTGCCTATGTATTCTGGGCTTGGACTTTCCTCTGGAAACGCCAGAGAAATGCAATCACTTGCTACCCTGATGCCATTAGTTGGCTGTCTACCAAGCTTAACAGGTCAAAATTGAACTGATTGACCCCAAATTGGGCTTCTCCCCACAAAAAGAAAAAAAAACAACTTTTTCCTCTTATTTATATGTTTTTGGTTTTACACTTGTTTGCTTTTAACTGTTTATTTGTTAGTTTTAAAGGTAGGGTCTCACTCTAGCCTAGGCTGACCTGGAACTCTGTAGCTCGTCTGGCCTCAAACTCACTTTGATCCTCCTACATCAACCTCCCGAGAGCTGGGATTAAAGGCATAAACCACTCCGTCCAGCTATAGTTTTGCTTTGTTTTTGTTTCTGAGATAAGGTATCACCGTATTTCAGACTAGTCCTAAGAATCCTCCTGCTTCATCCTTCTGAGGGACAGGGTTACAGGTATGCATCACCATGCCTCCAAACCTGTTTCAAATGAGGTTTCCACATCTCAGTAAACCTGCAGGTGTTTGGAACGGATCACACACCTTGGAGTGATGTGATCTGTTGGTAAATGCCACAGGATCTATCTTCAAAATTATCCAAAATTATTTAGAATACAGCCACTTCTCACCACTCTTGTCCACTCTATCAGCGGCTTTGCTGGATTACTGCAGGAGCCTCCTAGCTGCCTCATACATCCTCCTCTGGAGCCTGTAGAGCTGAGCCCCAGCACAGGGCGGAGGGACCACCGCAGCTCTCAGTGTGATGTGTCATTCTCCTGTTCATAGGTCTGAAAGGCCTACATGTTTTGCCTTCCCTCTTCTTGTTGCTTTTTTTTTTTTTTTTTTTTTTTTTGGTTTTTCAAGGTAGGGTCTCACTCTAGCCCAGGCTGACCTGGAATTCACTCTGTAGTCTCAGGATGGCCTTGAACTCAGGGCGATCCTCTTACCTCTGCCTCCCGAGGGCTGGGATTAAAGGTGTGTGCCACCACACCCGGCTCTCTTGTTGCTTTTTGACCTCTTCTACTAGTGTGCCATTCTTCAGGCTAAAGCTGCCCGTTCTCCTGCCTCAGGACTTGCTCTTCTATCAGGATAAACTGATTTTCCCTGAAGATGCCCACATGGTCCACTACCTCACCTCGGCTCTTTGCTGAAGTGTCACTCGGGCTTTCTCAGGTCATATACCATAAGATTCTAAACCTGCCACCTCCACTTCTCTCCCTCCTCTTCTATCTATCCATTCTCTCTTCCCACTCTACATTCTTATGCATCCTAGACTGATCTCAAACTTCCTATACAGCCAAGGATGACCTTGAACTTTTGATTCTCCTGCCTCTGCCTCCCAAGTGCTGGGACTACAGGTGTGTTTCATCACCTTGGTTTTATTAAGTGCTGGGGATTGAACCCAGGGTTTTATGCATTCTAGGAAGGTACGCTACCAATTTAGGTACACCCCAGGCCACATGTCGTCATACAGCTTTCTACGACACTGTAGAATAATCACATTTAGTTTCATTTGCTACCCGCCATTCCTTTCCCAAGAAGGCAAGCCCAATGATAGGGAAATATGTGTTTGGTTCCCTGCTATATCTCTAGTACCTAAGACATGGCCTGGCACACAGAAGGCTCTCTACAAACTTGCTGAATGAATAAATAAACCCCATTTGCAAAGGACCACTGTCGCCTCGTGCACAAAGGACCTGGGGTTGAATGATGGCATGGGGCACTAATGCTATGATGCTGACATCAAGACCTGTGACACAGCACCCACCAGCAGCTGCTTCCTACGTGCAACTATACTATTAATACTAAGAGCTATTTATAGCATATCTGACCATATGCCAAATGCCAGAGCCTGACATGCATCCGACCCTTAACTCTTGCCACAACCCTATGGGGTAGTATTACTGACCCCTTGTTTAGCAGTGAGCAGAGAGGAACTAAGGCACAGTGAGCTAAAATAACTCACCTTACAGGCTGGAGAGATGATGGATCAGCACTTAAAGGCACTTGCTTGCAAAGCCTATTGGCCCAGGTTCAATTCCCCAAGTACCCACATAAAGCCAGACAAAAAGTGGTGCATGCCTCTAGCATCATTTGCAGCCGTAAAGAGACCCTGGCACAGCCATACATACACACATGCATGCAAATAAAATTGTTTAATGTGTGTTTATATCTCCAGATGATAAAACTGCTAACACTGCTTTGGTGTAGGCCCCACTTCTGTTTTCTACAAGACAGGACCCTCAGTAGTTTATATCAGTGGAGTTATCCTGAACACTAACTGCTGATCACTGACCCCTGCTAACCAGCCTCGTGTCCAACACTCTGTCACATCTGGCATGGAGGTAACAGTCTAGTGCAGTCTGGAAGGCCCTGTGGACTAGTATCTGGAATCTGGGTCAGTAGAGAACCGGGGTTTCAAGTCTTTCAGACAAGTTCTTTAACCTCTTTGTACCTCAACCACAGGACAGGAAAGCAAGTCCATTACCAGCACACATGGAGATAATCCACATAAAGCACTTATCGCGATGCTTGGCAAGGCGTCGGCACTTGTGAAATGTTAGCTTCTATCACTGAACATTAGCATTGTGGATGAGGGCACCTCTCACCAGCTTCCCAGAATGCCTGTAAAAACCAATTCACCATCTCCAGACAGAAAAAATGCAAGGAATGGATCCTGACAGCTCAGCTGGGCCATACTAATGATGAAAAAGTAAAGGAATACAATGTTATGATGGCCCTACCTCAGCCCTTGAGGAGTTTCCCATCTATACTAGTCAAAAGAATAAAGGGAATGACAGCTGGGTGTGGTGATACCTGACTCTAATCCCAGCACTCAAGAGGCTAAAACAGAAATATTGTGAATTTGAGGCCAGCCTGAACAAGACCCTGCCTCAAAAATCAAAACAGGACTAGGGAGATGGCTCCCACAGTTAAAGGTACTTGCTTGTGCAAGCCTGCTAGCTGAGGTTCAATTCCTCAGTACCCATGTCTGAAAATATTTTTAAAAATATATTTTAGAGCTAGGCATGATGGCACATGCCTTTAATCCCAGCAGAGATAGGAGGATCGCTGTGACTTTGAGGCCAGCCTGGGAATACAGAATGAGTTCCAGGTCAGTATGGGCTAGAGTGAGGCCCTGCCTCAAAAAAAAATTTTTTTTTAAGCCTAAACAAAAATGAAAAGTGGCTAGTGATTGTCTGGCATGTGTGAGGCCCTATCAGAATTTTAAAAGGGAGGATTATCTCAGTGATAGAACCCGAAGCCAAGTAACAAAGGGGTAAAAATTAAGAAGGGTAAAGCTGTAGAGATCTCCCTAAATCCTTGGCTTAATTAATCCTTTTCACATACCCCACCACCGGCTCAAAAATGAGAATAACCAATCTCATTTTAATGTCTAGCTAGAACAAACCAGATCAGGGCAGGAAGGCCATGGGGTGGAAAACCACCTGGTTCACAAGTCAGGACAGCAAAAGGCAACACTGGACCTCTGCTCCTGGGTCACTGGGAAGACCTGGCTACAGATGACTCAGGGCCCCTTTCCCTTTTAGTTTTTTATTTTGAGACAGGCTTTCCCTATGTAGCCCAGGCTGGCCTCAAACTCTCCAATCTCCTGCGTCAGCCTCCCGAGTTGGACTATGATTGTCTGGGATCATGCCCGTTTTTTGGTTTCCCTTTTAAACGCCACCCCTATCAAATGATAGAGACAACAACAGCCTTTGGATAAGAACAAATATTGCCTAACGTGGCGTTTTGTTGAGGAGTCATGTATTGCAAAACAAAAAATGAGCTTTGTGCTTGCCAAACGAGGGTATTACCAAAGATTCGTTTCATAAACTCAAGACTATCAGCCATGCATCGCGGCAGAGAATGTAGAGTTTTCCACAGCCATGGGTCATGGAGAGTACGAGGGACTGCTACAATCTCAGCCTTAGGAAGTTTCCAGAAGTTCTCACTTCTGGCTAAACATTCAAGGTTGAATGAACTGATTTTCATAGGCCCAGAAGGGTTTACCTCTGGGAAATAAAATTCCCTGCATCGCACGGTGTGTTGGAAACGCTGAAGCGAAAGCAATGCCAAAGTTTAAGCAGCGGGAAATCACTTGCTCCCACGCTTGGACACGTTCCGGGAAGCCTAGGATAAAGGGGTGCTTTGGGCCCCCTAGGCGGGCCTGGAAGGGTCCTGGCCGCCTCCTACTGGCCTGCCACCTAGCTGCACCGAGCCCCCAAGATCTGCAGGGTTGGGGTGGGAGGGCGATTCCTTTATTCTGCAAAAGGAGGGCTCCGCGCCTGGGGCGAGCACGGCGCAGGGGGATCCCAGCCTCCAGCAGGGCCAGCCTCCCGGTCCACTGGCTGACCCCCAGGCGGGTTATAAATACCGCAGCCGAGAGCAAGCGGGGTGGCAGCTTACTTCATCCGGCTCAGCAGAGCCCGCCGCTCCTCCGGGAAGTGGCCGGGGCGGGCGGGCGGGCGGGGAGCCGCTCCCGGGGGGCTTCCCGGTGCGGAGCTGCGACCCCGGCCCGCGCCTCCTCTTCCGCAGGGCCGCCGCCCCGACAGGTGCGCGCGTCACGCAGGACCGCGCCTCGGTGCTCGGAGGGCGCAAAGCCAAGTCCGGCCCGGCGACGGCCGCCGCGCGCGCGCTCGCCCGCCCTCCCGCAAGCTGAGATGCTCGGAGGGTCAGGCGGGGCGGAGACCGGGCCCGGCGGGGCAGGCCTCAGGCCACCGCGGCCCCGTGCCGCGCTCACCCCGGCGCCAGGGGCGCGCGCGATGGGGCCCGGAGTGCAGCGCGCGCGCAGTGGGGCTTGGGTCGTAATGCGCGCGGGGGAGGCGGAGCTACAGGCCAAGCCACGCCCTCTTGCCCTGGCCGGGGGTGGGGGGGGACGAGGAGGAGCCTCGGGGTGCCTCCTTAGCGTCCAGCTGCTGGACTTGGACACTTGCCCTGGCCGCCGTCCGCAGCCCCTCTCTGCTTCTTGGCTTTTACTGTCGGTCATAGGGATGTCCTGATATGCATGTGTCCCCAAAGATGCTGAGAGTGGTGGTTGGGTCTTAGAGGAGACCCCTGGGGTGAACCTCTGGAACCTGGAACATGTTACCTGCCCTCCCCAGGCCTCGATTGTCTCTATCTGTAGAATGAGTGACTTGGTCCATCCCGCTTTCCATATTCAGAGGTAGTGAGTCTTAAGAGTCAGAGTGCATATTTTTATTGAAAATATTTTTTATTTATTTGGAGAGAGAGAGAGAGAGAGAGAGAGAGAGAGAGAGAGAGAGAGAGAGAGAGAGAGAGAGAGAGGAAGGACAGCGAATGTGTGCATCAGGGCCTCCAGCCCTGCAAATGAACTCCAGATGCATGCGCCACCTAGTGCATCTGGCTTTCCATGGGTACTAGGGAATCAAACCTAGATCATTAGGTTTTGCAGGTAAGCCGCCTTAAATGCTGGGTCATTTCTCCAGGCCCAGAGTGCATATTTTTGCCACCGCTTCTCCAGACACCTCCAGATGTCTGACCCCTCATCACTCACATGTCCTTGGGACTCTTCATCTGTCCATGGGGAGTGGTGAGAAAACAGATCTCAGTTTGGCGAATAATAAAGGATCAATGATAGTAGTCCATACCTGTGTGGCTTCAAGCAAGAGGGGAAATTGATCAGGCTTTCTCTGGAGGGTAAAACATGTTCAAGGGGGATCCCAACTCTGGGAGGGTGATAATTCCTCTCCTCCATCTTGCCTCTGCTCATTATCTTTAAGTATTTAATTCCCACCCTGCCCCAGCCTAGTGCCCAGTTTTCTATAGCTGTCAGTGCTCAGTGTGGCCTCTGCCACTGGAGAAACAGCTGCTTCCTCCCTCTGTGGCCCTGTGTCTCAGAAGAACCCAAGTGACCTTGGATTAATGAAAGCAGGGCTGTTGCTCTACTGGCCAACCAGGCTTCCCAGGACCACTTCTTGGACATGAGTGCCTGTCTCCACTCCTGGAGCATCTTAGCTCTGGTCTCTTTCAGAGCCACCCCGAGGGACAAAGGCTATATCATCACCTCTACAAAAGAACACTGGTCCGAGTTCCAGGTCCAACTGAGCTGGAGTGAGGTCCTGCTTCAAAAAAAAAAAAAAAAAAAAAAAAAAAAAAAAGAAAGGAAGAAAGGAAGAATATTTTTCTGCATCTATGTCTGTGTGTATACTTAGCTTTCTGTAGTATACTAATGAGCAGAACTCTTCCACTGTATCCCTCAGTTTTGCCTAAAGAAATAAATGCAAGAACTTTCTTCAAAATCAGGCACCATTAACCAAAGAAAAGAATATTCACAGAGAAGAATTCATTAATAGGGTATTCAATGCAGGAAGTGTATGACGTAGTATCAGGAATGGAGAACTACAAGCATTTTGTTCCCTGGTGCAAAACATCAAACATAGTATTAAAAAGATCTGGATATTAGAAATTGGGTTTCCACCTGTTTGGGAGGAATATACATCAGTAGTAACCTTGGTAAAGCCACATTTGGTAAAGGCATCATGTACCGAAGGGAAACTTTTCAATCATTTGGAGACTATTTGGCGTTTAGTCCAGGTCTTCCTGGCTACCCCAGAACTTGTACCTTGGATTTTTCAATTTCTTTTGACTTCCACTCACTTCTACACTCTCACCTTGCTACATTGATTTCCAATGGAATTGTGAAGTAGATAGTAGCCACCTTAGAAAGAAGAGCATGTAAACTGTATGGTCCAGGAACAAACATACCCCGGGAGTTAATGTTTCATGAAGTTCATTCTCCAGGTGCCATGTTATGACTTTGGTTTGTTCACTTTCTGGAGGAGCTTTTCATGGTTGATTTTCAGAAGTCAGAAAGCATTTGTTAAGCCCAGATTTAATTATTAACCTCCTCTGTTGAGAATTTGCACATAGAATACGGACCCACTTGTACATAGAATTATTTCCCCAATCAAGTGTGATTCAAGGTAATGTGTGTATTAGCAGATTCTGCCTTAATAATAATGGGACATCATCATTATTGCTTGGATTCTACATCACTCTTTATTTTATTTTATTTATTCATTTTCAAGCAGAGAGAAAGACAGCGAGTGCACCAGGGCCACCACCTTGTGGGACCTGGGGAATTGAACCCGGGGCCTTAGGCACTGGAGGCAAGTGCCTTAACCGCTGAGCCATCTCTCCAGCCCTCTACATCACTCTTTTAAGAGCACCAATTAAAACTGTAATTTAAACCTTTATCAATTTACTTGAAAGAGGTTAGCTGAGATAGTCCTACTATGTGTTATTTTAGCCCTACCATGTTTAAGTTATTAAGCTCAATATAGGTAACTTATTGTTATAAGGCCTGCCATATGGTTTAGAATATTTCAGTAATCATCATATATTTAATGGTAAAACTTTGATTTAAAGTATTGTTAATGAAGGTTTCCTGGCACTTTTGATATTTTCAAGTTGTCTTGTTAGTAGTAGATAATTTAGTGCTATAGTGAGATTAGTTCCCAGATAAATTGAGTGGTTTATTTTGATTTTTGGTTTTTGTTTTGGTTAGTGGTCCAGAGCTTTAAGCTACTTTTCCAGCCATTACGACCTTCTCCCTGGTGCTTAACCTGCTGGTAATAATGCTGATGAAATGTCAGATTTTCTCTACCACAGTATGCGACGGATAAAGTTGGATGATAATGTCTTCAGCACTATGACTCCCTGTTTTCTATTTATTGTATACATTCACTTTCAATAATACATTCTTGACTGATATTTTTAAAAACAAATCAATGTAAAGGCTGAAGTGGTAACTTCAAGTTAATTTGTTATACATACATATATATATATATAAAAGAACACTGGACCATCTGAAGAGGGGACTGTGACCTGAGAGAAAACATATAGCAGCCTTTTTTTCATTATGATTACTTTAAAAGTAGAAGTGTCGGGAAGTAGGAGGGGGAATTTGGCACTGAGCAGAAGAACCAAGGGAAGCCAACAAGCAAGATTACCACACCGGATGTTGGGCAAGGGGGGTTCCAGAAAGGCTGGAGAACTGAGAGAATCAGATCCCACTGTCACCAAGCCCAGGGGCCATCTGGGGACCTGCAGAGGGCTGCTGAGCCTCAGCAAGGATTGAGTTTATACTGAGTGGATTTGGAACATGGGAGAAAGTGTCAGGCACCCTCCATAGCTGGAAGTGAGCTCGAGGGTCCAAAGTCAGGGGTCAGCCAAATTGGACACTCTGCTGATGCCAGGACTCCTGGCTTAGAGTCCTCCCTCATATTCTGTAGCCCTGTGAGGCACATTTTTGAAAGGTGGGGGCTAGGGAACATACATGTGGGAGTGGATAAGTGCCCAGAGGTTGAGATGAGCCAAGAGACACTTCCCTGAGCTATACGTGGTCTTTACAGTGCGAACTCCCTTGCCTTGAAGGCATCTTAGGAGGGTGGGTATGTGTGGATTCATGTGTGTGAGCTCAGGTGTACGTGTGCCACAGTATATGTGTCAAGGTCAGATAAGAAATTTCAGGTAGCAATCCTCACCTTCCACCATTGACTCAGAGTCTCCTTTACCCATGAGCTTCCTGCTTTTATGTAAGGTTTGGGGATCTGAACTTGGGTATTTATGCTTGTATGGCAGTTTATCCACTGAGAAACCTCCCCATTGCATCTTTATGGGGTTTTGTTGTTTGTTTTCTGAGGCAGGGTCTCACTCTAGCTGAGGCTGACCTGCAACTCACTCTAGCTCCAGGCTGGTCTCAAACTTACAGTGATCCTCCTACCTGAGCCTTCCCAGAATGCTGGAATTAAAAGTGTGTGTCACAGTCTGGAAAGATAGCTCAGTGGTTAAAGGCACTTGTTTACAAAGCCTGACAGCCTGTGTTCAATTCCCCAGTGCCCATATAAAGCCAGATTGGCACATGCATCTGGAGTTGGTTTACAGGCCCTGGCGCGTGCTCACGCTCTCTCTCTCTCTCTCTCTCTCTCTCTCTCTCTCTCTCTCTCTGTGTGTGTGTGTGTGTGTGTGCAAATAAATAAATACTTTTTAAAAAGTGTGAGCCACCATGCCCAGTTCTAGAAGGCTGAGGTGGGAGGGTTGCTGTGAGTTCAAAGCCAGGCTGAGGCTACAGAGTGAGTTCCAAGTCAGCCTGGGCTAGAATGAGACCCTGTCTCAAAAAAACAAAAGTAGGGCTGGAGAGAAATGGCTCAGTGGATAAGGTGCTTGCCTGCAAAGCCTAATGAACAGGTCCGATTCTCCAGTTTCCACTTAAAACCAGATCCACAAAGTGGTACATGCATTTAGAGTTTGTTTGCAATGACTGGAAACTCTGGTGTGCCCATTCTGTCTGTCTGTCTCTCTCTCTGTTTGCAAATAAATAAATATATAAATATAATCTTAAAAAAACCAAAAGTGGGCTGGAGAGATTGCTCAGTGGTTAAGGCACTTGCCTCCAGTGCCTAAGCCCCCCCACCCCCGTTCAATTCCCCAGTAAGCCAGACCTACAGGTGGTGGCCCTGGTGCTCTCTCTCTCTCTCTTGCTCTCTCTACATCTCTCTGTTTGAAAATGAATAAATAAAATAAAATAGACCAAAAGTATTATTTAAAATATCCCCAAACCAACTTAGCTGTACCAGCTAGCTAGGAAATGCTCTTGTGTCCACTTCATTGGAGATTGTGGGAATGGAGCTGGGAAGGAAATTGCCTGGGTGTCACTCCTGTTCTTCTGGGACCTCACTCTCACACCACTATGAGCTGCTTCATTCTCTCCCTCCTCATCTTCATCTCAGTCTCAGCCTGCCTCTGTTCCTTCCAGTTTGATTTGGATAACTGCTTTGCTTTCTTCCCATCATGGAAGAGATGGCTAATGGAGAGATGGCTCAATGGTTAAAGAGCTTATTTGCAAAGCCTGACAGCCCAGGTTTGATCCCCAGTACCCACATAATGCCAGATGCACAAAGTGGTGCATGCATCTGGAGTTCATTTGCAGTGGCAGGAGGCCCTGGAGTATCCACACACTCTCTCTCTCATCTCTCTCTCTCTCTCTCTCTCTCTCTCTCTCTCTCTCTCTCTCTCTCTCTCTCTCTCTCTCTCTCTGTTAAATCCTAATGTAAAAGTGTCATCTCCCCAAACAAGCACCAGAAACCTTGTCCCTATGGACGTTGGGATGGGTTCCTGCACCTGTGCCTACCTAGAGTTTTTGTTTCTGTACTAATTGCTGTTACACACCAGGCTATGTCTCAAGAGGCCAAGTATGCCCAAAACTCCATGGAGGAAACCAGAAGAGAGGTGCTTCTTGGGGTCAGAGAGTCCTGTGACCAGGTTATGTCTGGTTTATCAGATGCTGGGTAAGGGAAACCCTGGGGACTCGGTTTATGAAGCTGATTGGAGGGGACTTTTTCTTCCTAGTTCTTATATAGCAGGCTAAGCAGAAGTCAGGGTTAACCCAGCCTGCTTTGCAGATATGGAAAGTGAAACCCGGGGAGATGAATGACTCACGGAGATGTCTGTGGAGTTAGAAATAAAATCACGTTGCAGTTTCTATTTTCAGGCACCATGCCTTAAGTCAGCGCTACTTGCTGGTTCCTTGCTTCTGGGGGGGGGGGGAGGAGAGGGAACAGGTGTCGTAGGTTTTCAGCTACACATGGGCATTTTCATTCCCAGATATGAGAAACTTCTGAAATGTTTTCTATGTTTTAAGTCTGGCCCCATAAGGTAATGATGATTTCATTTTCAATTCTTTCCATAAGAGTGTCTCCATTAAACTGCAGGTTCTCCTACTGGGATACAAGGGGTCAGGGCTGATCCCCTTCATGGACAAGCCATTTTCTGGTCCATGTCTTGCTTTAGCCTTTCTCTGCTTGCAGCAAAATTTAGTCCCTCGTGGTTAAAGGATTGTAAACCCCTTGGTTTGGGGCTTCCATCCTCCATCTTCAAGGTAGCCATGGAAAGTCAAGGGCTTTGCAATTCTCCTGCTCTTATCAGAGAGAGTTCTCCAGCTCAGATAGGGATGGGTCTTTACTGTTAAGGACTCATGAGATTGGATGAGGTGAGGGGTACTCGTGCAATCCCAAATAATTTACTCATCTCAGAGCCCATGTCCTTAATCATGCCTGCAAAGTGCCTTTGCTGTGTAAGGTAACAGCCACAGGTTCCAAGCATTAGGGACACCTTTAGGGAGACACTTCTTCTACCAGAAGATACAGAGTTGTAGATTGTCAGTTCCTCTCAATTACATAGGATATTTATCACATAGTTTAAAAATATTTTATTTATTTATTTATTTGTGGGGAGAGGTGGTGCCAGGGTTTCTTGTCTGCAAATGAATGCCAGACATACGCCACTTTTTGTGTTTGGCTTTACATGGATGCTGGGGAATCAAACCCAAGCCAGCAGGATTTGCAAGCAAGTACCTTTAACCATTGAGCAATCATCCCAGCCCACACTTTTTTTTTTGAGATAGGGTCCCCCTATGTAGCCCAGACTGGCTTTGAACTCACTATGCAGCCCAAGCAGGTCTTGAACTTGGGATCCTCTTACTTTAGTCTTCCAAGTGCTGGGATTGTAGGTGTGAGCCATTGCTGTCAAATAATAGACCAGTTTTGAGATATAATCCTTTACTATACAATTCACATGCTTGAGTGTATGACTCAGCTTTTAGTATATTCACAGAGCTGTGCAGCCATCACAATTAAATTAAAAGTATCATAAGAAACCCTTAGCAGTCTCTGCCCATTTCCCCCCAACCATCTCAGCCCCTGGAAAGCTCTAGTCTGTTTTCTTTTTCTCTGGATTTGCCTATTCTGAATATGTCATATAAATGTACCACATAATGTGTGGTCTTTTCTGTCTACATATGATATATATATGATATATGTGATATATACACATATATGTTGTATGTATGTTTTCAGTGCTCATCCAAGTTAGAGCATGCATCAGTATTTTATCCCTTTTAAATAGTAAATATTTAATTGTCTGGATGTGTCAGTTTCTTTCTCATTACTGGGACAAAATACCCGACCAGAAGCAACCTAGGGAAGAAAAGAATTTAATTTGGCTTATAGTTTCCCTCCCCCCTATGCCTGCCTAGAGCCTTTTGTTTCTGTACTAATTGCTGTTACTACACACCAGGTTATGCCACAAGAGGCCAGAGGGCTGAATTCATTGTGGCAAGGAAAGCATGACAAACTATAAAGCCTACATCACATCATCACAGCAGAGAGGAAGGAGAGAGAAAGAGAGAGAGAGAGAAGCTATAACTTCAAGGCCCACCTCCCCAGAGACACGCATCCTCCAACAAAGCTCATCTCCTAAAGGTCCTATAACCTTCCCAAACTGCACCCCTTCGCCAGGCTTTACACTTGAGGCTATGGGGTCATTTTACATGCAAACCACCACAATGGATATGCCTCATTTTGTTGGTGGACATCTGGGTTGCTTCTGTGTCTTGGCTCTTAGGGATGATGCAGTTATGCACTTTATGTACACGTCTTCCTTCTATATGGAGTGGAACCGCTGGGTCATATGGCGTCTTTGTTTCAGAAGGGGCAAGTGAACAGTGCTGTTGTGGTCTGAGCCTGATTACAGGGGAAGAGTCTCACATTTTGTTGGAGGCTTCCTGGGAATTGGGTGTGAAGGAAAGAGAGAGAGAGAGAGAGAGAGAGAGAGAGAGAGAGAGAGAGAGAGAGAGAGAGAGAGAGAGAGAGAGAGATCAGGGAGCTGCCCTGGGTATAAGGAGCCAGGTCAGGGGACCTAGAGTAAGACAAAAGCACCTGTCCTCAAGGTCGACATTCCTGGCCTTGAGCTTCAAGAGGCAAAAACAGGGAAAGCTCTCGGCTGGCAGATAAATGAAAAGATAAAAGTGCTGGCAGCCGCCCCAGATATCACTGCACCAACAAGAGCTGCATCGTAGCCTTTGGGCCAAGCAGAGACGCAGACCAGGCACAGCCAGGAGACCGGTGAGTTTGGGGTCTGGAGGAAGGACAAGGCACCCTTGCAGGGAAAATGTGATGGTCAGCAGGACCTTACGAGATGATGCTAGCTTCTCCAGGAAGCAGGCTCTGTCTGTCTTTCCCCCAGCCTGCCACTGCAGTGGCCTGGTCTGGGGCCAAGAGTTTGGAAGAGCTGGTGAACCAGCAGTTCCCAAGTGTCTTCAGGGTCACAGCAGGGGACAGCTCTACACTCTAGGACTCCTTGTGCTGGATAGCAGGTAAGACACCCCTCATTCATTCAGCCAACAGCACCTGCCAGACGGCATGCAGGCTCAAGGGATACCAAGAGGCACCTGCTTTGTGAGAGACTGTTCAGCTCAGCTCCAGGGAGTGAGCATGGTGTGTGTGGGGTGGGGGTAGACAGACAGAAAGCAAATGGGAAGGGACATTCCAAAGCATGACCAGTGCCACAAAATAAATGAAAACCTAGTGAGAGGTTAGAGTATCTGAGTGGGACCTTAGAGATGGTCTCTCCAGCAGCTGACATTTGATGGAAACTAAGGGGAGAGAGGCTGGTATGCAAGAGCCATTTTGGGAACAGCATGTACAAAGATCCCAAAGCAGAATGATCCCTGAAGAACTAAAAGGAAGCCAGCATCATTGGAGCACTGAACAGAGGTGGCCCAGGAGCAGGTGCCAAGGCCTGGGACACACAGGGCCTTGGAGAAATGTGGACTCGATTCTAATTTGTGACAAGAGGCTCTGGAGGATTTTAAATATGAGTTATGTGATCAGTTTTCATTATAGAAAAATTGGAGCTGGGCATGGTGGTACACACCTGTAATTCCAGCAGTCAGATGTTGAGGCAGGAGGATCATGAATTCAAGTCCAGCCTGGGCTACAGAGCATGGGACCTGTCTCAAAATAAGTAAATAAAAAAAATAGAAAGGAGGGCCAGGTTTGATTCCCCAGTACCCACATAAGCCAGATGCACAAAGTAGCGCATGCATCTGGAGTTTGTTTGCAGTGCCTAGAGGCCGTGGTGTGCCCATTCTCTTTCTCACTCTCTCTCTCTTTTTCTCTTTCTCTCTCAGTGAAAATAAATTAATTAATTAAATAAAAAAGAAATAGTGTATCTGGGGCTGGAGAGATGGCTCAGTGGTTAAAGGGACTTGCTTAGAATAGTGTATCCAGTGAAGAATTAATATTCATAATATATAAAGAACTCTTAGAACAAAACAATAACAAAAAAAACAAACAAACCAATTTAAAATGGGCAGTTTAAAATGGTGGTACATGCCTTTAGTACCAGCACTTGGGAGGCAGAGGTAGGAGGATTGCTGTGAGTTCAAGGACAGCCTGAAACTACATAGTGAATTCCAGGTCAGCCTGGGCTAGAGAGAGACCCTACCTCAAAAACCAAAGTAAATAAATAAATAAATAAAATACTTTTTTAAAAAATGGGTAAAAGGGCTAGAGAAAAGGCTCAGTAGTTTAAGGTGCTTGCTTGCAAAGCCTAATGATCTGAGTTCTATTCCTCAGAACCCACGTAAAGCCAGATGCACAAAGTGGAGCATTAGTCTGGAGTTCGTTTGCAGTGGCTAGAGACCCTGGCATGCCCATTCTCTCTCTCTTTCTCTTTCTCTCTCTCTCTCTCTTCTCTCTGTCTTTCTCTCCCCCCCCCAGGGTGCACATCTTTGATCCCAGCACTCGGAGGCAGAGGTTGGAGGATCACCATGAGTTTAAGGCCATTCTGAGACTACATAATGAATTCCAGGTTAACCTGGGCTAGAGTGAGACCTTACCTCAAAAAACAAACGAACAAAAAAAGGGGGGACAAAGGACTTGCATAGATATTTTTCCTATGAAGTCTACACATGACCACCTAAGCCCAACACTATCAGTCACTAGAGAAATGCAAATCAAACCAGTGAGGTGCCACTTCAGAGCCATGAGGATGGTTATGAGCAAAACCAACCAAAAAGCAGAAAACAGCTAGGGATATAGCTCCGTGTTAGGCCCTAGCTTCTGTCTTCAGCCTTAGCATCATAAGGTAGTGTTCATAAGGACATACAGAAAAGATGGTGAAGACTCCTGGGCATTGCTGATAGGGTAGTTACATGGTACAATGATTTAGAAAAGCTATAAAGTCCTTTAAAAGTTCAGTGTAGAAGCCACATCTGGTGGCTCATGCCTTTAGCCCCAGCACTTGGGAGGCTGAGGCAGTAGGATTGCTGTGAGTTCCAGGTCAGCCTGAGCTAAAGTGAGACCCTGACTCAAAAACCAAAAGTTAAATATAAAATTGTTACAGGCTTCATAACCCAGCTCTAAGTGGATATCCAAAAGAAGTGAAAGCAGGGAACCATTGATGACCAAAGTGGACACGACCCAAGTGTCCATGAACTGGTAAATGGATTACCAAATACTGTATGTCCATACAATGGAATATTATTCAATCCTGACACTTGCTTCCATGTAAGTGAACAGTGAGGACATTCTACTAAATGAAAGAAGCCAGTCAACAAAGAGCAAACAGGCTATGGGTCTACTTATATATGAAGGGCCCTAGAGTACTCACAGTCATGAAGACAGACTAGACTCCAGGAGGGGTGTTATGGGAGTTGGCATTTAATGGAACAGAGCTTCTGTTTGGGAGGTAGATGTGGATGTGGAGTCATTCAGCTTTGCAAATACTTGATGCCTCTGAATTATACACTTAAAATGAGCAAAATGGTAAATTTTATGTGTGTCTATTTTACCAATTGTTAAAAAAAATTACTAAAAAAGAAAAAAAAACACAGTCATTACATTTGGGGTCGCACCCCAAGAGTGAAAAGCCAAGAGAGACTCCGGGTGGTGGGACATCATGTATGGAGGGCTGCCCTCAGGGCTCTCCTGCCCCTTGGGATTAGGTGTCCAGCAGCTTCATATTCATAGAATGAGTCAGAGTCTTGGAACACATTCCTGTGAGCAACATCTATCAGAGCTGGGACAGCAGTCACTTCCAGGCAGCAAAAACAGGAGACTTGAGGGGCCCAATTCCTCTCAAGGTCTGGAGAGTGTCCAGCCCAATCTATGTTACAAGTCCTGTGTGGGAGAGGGTTGGGTACATGCTACCCTCCCTAGCAAAATGAAAGACATGGGAAATTCAAGCTCAGGCTTCTGACACAGCTCCTCCCCAGAACCCACGTGATGGGGTGCACCTGACTCTTCTAGAATGAATGGCCCCCGGGAGGAGGTCCCAAAGGAGCCAGCTTCTCTGCCCTCAGTTCAGGCTCTGGTGGAGGAATCCACACCGCCAATAGAACACTAATGAGCTTAGGCGTTGAGAGCTACCTCCAGTGAGCAGGTATTTAGAGGTGAGGCAGGAGGTGCAAACAGGAATCCTAATTAATGCATGTGCTAATGGTGCTGATTGCAATGGATTCGAGAAGAACCCTGGCAGGTACTTTTTTTTTTTTTAAGCTTTTGCCTGTAGCTACCGCATTGAGCAAGCGGGGCTCATGGAGGGCAAAGGAAAATAATGTCGCCTTCCCCAGGGCTGCTGCAAAATAGCTGGCATGCTCTCATTCGCCTCTTGGATGGTATCTAAGGCCAGCCCCAGGCTTTCTCAGCCCTCTCTGCAGTAGGGACTTAGAGTGCCCAGTTCCAGGAACCCCAAAGTCATGGCTCAGCTCTTGTGGGCAGGACCTAGGAGTGGTGCTGGCCACCGTTCCCAGCTCCTCCAGGGAGGAATGCGGCAGGCCCAGAAAGGGGACCCTTAGGAGGGACTTTTTTGATGTTTGTTTTCAAGATAGGGTCTCACTCTAGCCTAATCTGGAATTCGAACTGTAGTCCCAATCTGGTCTGGAACTCAGTGATCCTCCTACCTCTGCTTCCCGAGTGCTGGGATTAAAGGTGTGCACCACCAGGCCCAGCTGGAGGGGCATTAAGACTCATCAACGTGACCCTGCAGCATCTCCTGGGCCTGGGCTTTTATTTGCTATTCCACCCCAGCTCCTGGAGCAGACCCCAGAATCCAGGCACTCCCCTTAGAAAGAACGCATTCTTGCAAGCCTCAACTAGTCCTCAGAAGCTCCCAGTTCAAGACGCTGTGGTCAGATGGCCCTCCTATCTTTAGGTCCCTTGGGAGGATGGGACGGAGGCCTGAGGGACCCATACAATGTCTGTGCTCTATCCTTACCCCAGAAGGGAAAACCTCTCAGGCTCCTCCACATGGGGGCAATATGCCCTACACAATGCCCCTGACTCTGCAGCTGTTTCTTCCCTGGCCTTAAATTTGAGGTCTTCTTTCCATCCTCAAAGATGTTGAGCTAATGGAAGCAAATCGGTCCTTGGACTAATGTTGTGTGTGTGTGTGTGTGTGTGTGTGTGTGTGTGTGTGTGTGTGTGTGTGTGTGTGTGTAATTTACAGAGAGACAGAATATGGGCTCCACAAGGCCTCTTGCCTCTGTAAAATAATTCCAGATGCCCCCTCTTCTATGTGCGTCTGGCTGTACTTGGGTACTAGGGAATCGAATGCCCAGCAAGCAGGTGCTTTGCAAATACATGCCTGTAACCACTGAGACATCTCCCCAGTCCTGTACATTTTAATGTCCCATTGCACACACTTCTAATGACCAAAAAAATAGAAGACAATACTAAATTTCTTCTTTTTACTTTTTGAGAGTTTGAACACAGGCCTGTCGGCACACACTTGTGAACCCAGCCTTTGGGAGACTAAGGCAGGAGGACTGGGAGTTCTAGGCTAGTCTGGGCTACGTAGCAAGATCCTGTCTCAAAAAAATAAAGAAAGAAAGAAAGACATTTGAGACTGTGTAGCTCAGTGGTAGAGCACTGCATAACATGTGCCAAGCTCTGAATTTAATCAACCTAAAAGGAAAACTAAAATTTAAAAGTTTTGACTACTCTTGGGGTTAGGGAGATGGTTCCGCTGGTAAAGCACTTGCTATGCAAGCTAGAGGACGTGAGCTCATGTTCCCCACTGCTGTGTAAAAGCCGGATGGAGTGGGACACGCCTGTGTTCCCAGTGCTGAGGAGGCAGAGACAGGAGGATCCCTGGGGCTGGATGGCCAGCTAATCTAGCTGAATCAGTGAGGTTCAGTGAGAAGCCATGTCTCAAAAAATAAGGTTGGGGGGGTGCTGAAGATTGGCTCAGCAGTTAAGGTGCTTGTCTGCAAAACCTAATGACTAGAGTTCGATTCCCCGGTGCCCACGTAAAGCCAGATGCACAAAGTGGCCCATGCATCTGGAGTTTGTTTTCAGTGTCTAGAGACTTGGTGCGCCCATTCTACCTTCCTCTCTTCCTATGAACTTTGAGTTTTAGGGGAATTCCTCTCTCTCTTCCTCCCATCTTGGCCTTCAGTGTTCTGGGATTTCAGATGTCCACCACAGTTCCC
>PVHP010035323.1:0-18569 GCA_004024765.1 Zapus hudsonius | reverse complement strand
GAGAGGGAGAGAGAGAGGGAGGGAGAGGGAGAGGGAGAGGGGGAGAGAGAGAGAGAGAGAGGAAAGAACTGGTTGGAAAAGAAGGAAGGTGTCATGGTTTGATCCAGGTGTCCCCCACAAACAAATGAATGTGTTCTGAGCGATCAATCCTCAGCTGATGGCAGTTTGGGTTTTACAACCTCAGTGGAGCTGTGTTGTCAGGAGCAGACTTAGGGATTATAAGCCAGCTTCCCTTTGCCAGTGTTTGGCACACCTTCTTGCCACTGTGTGCAGTGTTGTAGTGGAGTTGATGTCTACCCTCTGCTCATGGCATCATTTTCCCTGCCAGGATGAAGTCTCCCCTCGAGTCCGTAAGCCAAATAAACCCATTCCTCCACAAGCCGCTTTTGTTTGGGTTCTTTCTGCGCAGCAACTAGAAAGCTGACCGCAAGGGTTATGTGGGAGGGATCCGGGGGAGGAGGGGCCAAAGGAAATAACAGAAGGGGATTGTAATCTAAATACATTTATGGAACTCATAAATAAAAACATACTATAAACACTTTTTAGGGCCAGAGAGATGACTCAGCAGTTAAGGCATGGCCTGCAAAGCCTCAGGACCCAGGTTTGATTCCCCAGCGCCCACATAAAGCTGGATGCAGAGTGGCACGTGCATCTGGAGTTCATTTACAATGGCTAGAGGCCCTGGCACGCCCATTCTCTCTCTCTCGCTCTCGCTCTCTCTCTTTGCAAATAAATAAATAATTTTTTAAAGATTCAAGAAGCTAACAAGCCTTCTAAGGACTGAGAGGAGACTCTTCAGTGAAGCTGTGTGTGCAGAAAGTCCAGGGTGTACCTTTTATGAGTTGTCACCTAGGCTGCTGTGGGTTTTCAGTGGCCTGGCTGTCCCCTCCGCGCCTCGCTTCTCTCTCTGGATACTCTTACAGCTTCTCTCACGCTGGCCCTCTTCTGGGTTTAGCAACACTAAACCCTTCCCTCACCCTTTAGCCTTTGACGGTAGCAGCAACCTCCAGCAGTTGCTAATTTCTGAGCAGTTCAATGACCCTTGAAATTCTCTCTGACGTCACCCATGCCACCATTATAAAAAGTTACACGTCCCTCCCGGAACTGACGTGCTGTAGAGACCATCAAAGACGCACGTGCTTTGAAGCAGTGCTTGTCCCAGGATGTATCCCGGCAGCCTGAGGGCGGCCGGCCGGTCTGTAGTGCACCCAAATGTCGTCAGAGAGCCTGCACCTGCCCTGCCTGGCCAGCGCATCCTGGATGGGCACCCAAGGCAGCCAACGCGCCCCGCGTGGCACGGTCCATGGGAGTCAGGTGCGCTGATCAGAATCCAAGCACAGAGTGACCACAGCGCATCCAGGAGTCTGGCAGCTAGAAAAATCAAATCTAAATAATGAGCCTGAAGAGCTGAAGTCAGCGAAGGTGAGAGCAGAGCACACCAACCCTCTAAAACCTAGAAGAACATAAAAAGCCAGAGGGATGGGAGTCGAATCTGAAGGCGGGGGCGGGGGGAGATAGAAGCAAGTCTGGAGTTATTAATTACAACAATAAGTGTTTAACTCACTGTTTTACAATCACCATAAAATTAAAGCGCCAACCTTTCCATACCGAGTCAAACAAAATCAAGCTAAGTACTGTTCCTAAGAGATCATTCCAACGCCATTATACAAGATAAAAATATGCCAGAGAATAAAATCTGAAGGAGTGTGTGGGTTAAATATTCATTGCTCGTTCAGTAGCGTAAAACAAAAGCCTTCCAGAGGACACGAGACCAAACCGTCACGAAATTTCATGAACCAAGTTACATGGCACTCCAGAGGAGAAAGTAAAAGTGTTCGAATATGAGGGGACTTGGTGAAAATACTCTATTAATTGGGGACTATAATTTATTTCTCACACTCTCGATAGATCAACTAGGCAAAAGAAAATACAGAGAGGAAGGAGGAAAGAAGGGAGGGAAGAGATTCTAACTATTAATCGCATTGTGTGTGCTGACATGCCGTGTGCACGTGTGGTGAGATCACAGAGATAGACAGACAGACAGACGTCTCACAAACGAAAGACATGACTTCTTTTGCAACATCCATGGAATAAACGTGCAAAACAGTCAACCATCCAAAAATGTAAATAAGGTCTATTCTCCACCCCCAAAAAGCTGAGGGGTTACAGAGGTCCCCAAGTACCACTGTACGAAACGTTTTCATTTTCAACTAAAAAAGTTTCCAGAAAGATCCTTCAGGGGGGTGCATGGAAGACTTTATAAATACAGACATGTGTCTTATCCTGTTCAGAGAGACTCGCTCACGCAAGTTCAACCCAAATTGGCCTCATGAGATGATACAATTCCAAGATCCTGTAAAACTCACCAGGAAGATAGATGTGTTTCATGAATGGTCAGGGAACCAGTGAAGTCAATGGAAGAGGTGCTCACTCTCCACACAGCAGAGTTGAGCAGTGAGAGACAGACAAACAGACACACACACATGCACACGCACACACGCACATGACACCCGGGTGATGGTCCATAGCTCAAAATGGTGAGAAAACAAAGTTTACTTCAGTAATGTTGCTGTCATGGTTTGATCCAGGTGTCCCCCACAATCAAATGAATGTGTTCTAGGTAACTGATCCTCAGCTGATGGCAGTTTGGATTTTACAAACTCGATGGAGCTGTGTCGTTGGGGTTATAAGCCAGCTGCCTCTTGCCAGTATTTGGCACACCTTCCTGCCGCTGTTTGCAGTGCTGTGGCAGAGGTGATGTCCAGCCCTCTGCTCATGCCATCGTTTTCCCTGCCAGGATGGAGTCTCCCCTCGAGTCCGTAAGCCAAATAAACCCATTCCTCCACAAGCCGCTTTTGTTTGGGTTCTTTCTGCGCAGCAACTAGAAAGCTGACAGCAACAGTTGTCCAATCACAATCTAGTAAGATTCAGGGGGGAAAATAACTGAAACTGGGGAGTGGGTATAGTGTCGGGGACTGTGCCCAGCCTGTGAAGACCCTGGTCTGACCCCAGCAGATCAACAAGAGCCATGGTGGGAAAGAACGCCCAGGGCCATCAACCCCCTCAACAACAACACACAAAGGAAAAAAAAAACCAGGCTACCTCTCGTACAAGCCCCTATCCCTCGGACTGGTCCAGCAAGCCCACTGAGGAGGGCCCCCAGCAGGCTGGGGACAGGGAGGAGGGAAATGGGGGTACCATCACGAAACTTTCTCATGCAAGGTACCTAATTATTGACAGTAATATGGAAAACAACAACTCATAGATCTATATGGCTGCGTGTACAATCCTAAGGCAGGGAATGCCTTCCCAAGCAGGACACCAAAATCACAAAATATGACTATATCAACACCAGACACTTCTATAGGTCAGCGTGGATTGAATAAACAATGAAAAATTTAGAAAAAGTAGATTCGGGGAAATAAGCATAATACCCATACCAGGTAAAGAGTTAACATCCATAGCATATAAAAATCCAGGAACCATTAACATGTAAATAGAAAAACGAGCCAAGATTATGAACCAACAATTTTCAATAGAAGAAATATAAATATCAAAAGGCATTTGGGAAAAAATTGTTCAGCCTCATTAGTATTCAAGAACATGCAAATTAAAACAACAAGCTCCTGTTTTCACCCATGACATTGGCTCTTTCTTAGTATTATTATTATTATTGCATTCAGTGTTCACAAGAGTGTGGGGTCCTCCCGTGCAGGATACCTGAGGTGGTGTAGCTTGTTAGAGGGCAATTTCATTTTCCATATTTGTTTCGCAAACCTTTTGACCCACTTCTTTTTTGTAGAAATTTGTCCTGAAGAAAAGAATTCGCTAGAAGGCTGTTTATTGCAGCAGTTTTTGTAATATAAAAAAAATCAATGTGAATGTCAGCTAGTAGGCGATCACTGGCTATGTCACACAATGGATGCTGGGTAGCCATTCACATCGGCATTACTTGAGTGCATCTATGAACGTTGTATTGCCAGGTGAAAGAGCCGGTGATGAAATAATACATGCCAAAACATCGATTTTTCTAAGGAAAGTTGCAAAGGACACACAGTGAAATGTTAGCACCGATCACCCAGGGCTAGGAGAATGGCGAGTGGTTTCTCCTTCCTGCGCTGGGACTATTTCCATGCTTAAATCCTTCTACAAGAAGCTTACATTAATTGTGCAATAAAAGTAAAATTTCAAAGAGTGAGAGAGATTGAGTAAATTATAATCGTTTCCAGTCACAATCAGCCAACGAAATTGGTGCCGCAAAATTGAACTTAGTGACATAAAGATGGTCCTCTCACATCCTAAAAGGAAAATAGTACATTACGAAACGGTGTGTGTTATAATCTCTTTTCTGTTGAAAAACAGAAAATATAACTATTTATATGCATAGGAAAATGGCAGGAGATTGTAAAGGGAAATATTAGGGACGATTATCTCCAGCTGGATGGGACAGTGTTGACGTGCTCTTTCTTTGTGCGTTTCTGCATTGTCCACGTTTGCTGCAGTTAAAATGCATTATTTCATAACGAGAAATTACATTCGCTTGTAAGAGAACGTTCACATCCTTGCATCCCACAATCCCATCCTATCATCTCTGTCCTGAGGAAACGCCCCTTGCCTGTGCCCACTCCCTCACTCCCAAGGAGACTGTCCCCAGGCTACTGCAGTGTCTGGGAAATTTCTACTTGTCATTTGGGGGATGCAGGTAGTTTGTGGGTAGAGGTCTAGGACCACCTCACAGCCGAGTTGCTCCTGCTCCAAATGTGTGTGGCCCTGGGCTGACAGCCTGCCTGATAGTGTCATAATCTATCTTACTACTTAGGGGACAAAGTATCCCCCTGTCACCACCACCTTGCAGAGGGTCACATTCAGAAAATCTTTGGAGGAAAAAGGAGGGAAAAAAGAAAGGAAATCTTGGAAGCTGTCCCTAAAAGGACATCCACGCCTGACCTCTGTCCACCCAGAACCTTCTCTGGGCTCTGGCTCATTACCAGGGTCATGATCCCTCCCACACTGCACAGGGAGGAAGAGCTCCCCCATGCTTCCCAGTGGCCCCGGGTCTCACTCCCTGCCCTGCCCTGTCCTTCCTTCTGCCTAGGTGCTCCCCTCTGCTCCAACCTCCGACTAGATCGTCCCTTTCCCTCCCTGGAGCCTGCGCCTTACAGAGAAGGATCTGGAAGCAAAGACATTGCTCCCTGTAGACCGAAGGCTCTACCGTTCACACTCAATAAATAAGCGTCTGCTCCCTTGGTAAGAACAGTGTTGCGAAGATGTTACAGAAACTACGTGGCCCACAAAGCCTAAGGTGCTCAAAAAGTTGGCTGACACTTGGTGATGTGGGTAGTGAACAAATAAAACACATAGGCGTGAGACCATAACATTTTACATAAAATAAGTCCAGAACTTTCCATAAGACACTGGTGAGCAGATGATGGTGTTACAACCAGGAAGGCAAACCCATGTCTATTTCTCTGAGAACGCTATGTCAGGGTTCATAGTCAGCGTGTGCTCAGGGGGTCCCTCGGCCCCTGGGAGTACGGTGCACACCAGGGTTATGAACTGGTCTTTGTTGCTGGCAACAGAGTATTCTGCAATGATACTGGCCAGATCTGCAGTGAGGAAACCCCTTCCTCACACTGGCCTCAATGACCTGAACTGGAGTCAGCTGGAAGGGCTGGGCCGAGTCTGCCTCATTGGTGGTGGGGACCCTGGTTCGGTGGAAACCTCTCTTTTAAAAACTGCATTTATTTGTGTATGTGTGTAGGCACTCCAGGGTCTCTTGCTGCTGCAAGTGGATGCTTGTCTGGCTTTAAGTGTGTCGCTGAATTGACCCAGCAGCTAGCAAGCTTTTAACGGCTTCTAGCCTATCAGTGAGTTCTCTCTAGTGAGTGATCACTTACCCTTCCCAAACCCAAGCCCCAAAGACCACGTGCAAGGATAGGCATCGTTCTGGTCATCTCTAGCCAGCCAAAAAGACCCCACCTCCAGGCACTGATGGGTCTGAAATGTAAACTGAGGACACAACCTCTCTTCCTCTATCATTGGTGCTTCCCCAGGAAGCTAATGATCTCCTGGATCAGAGACGGGCTCTGGTGTCTGAGGCTGGGGGACAGGACTCGGCCTGCTCCTGGGAACGCACTCCGTGAGCTCCTTACAGACCCTCAGGAGAGGAGAGACCTCACTCCAGGCAGGAAGCAGCAGCTGTTTTTCAGACTCATTCACGTTCAATAACGTTCCTTGTTCCTCTCCTCTGATGAGTGTCCCGGAGTCTGCAGAACACATCTCGGGCTGTGAATCCAATCGACATTGCCATGGTGCAACCCCATGATTAAATTTGGAGTCTCTTTTGGCTGGAGAGCCTCGTAGCTGTGAGGAAACAAGATCGCTTTGGACAGCGGAGAGGCCCTCTCATTCCTCAGTGTCTTAGGAGATTTCACAGCCTCGGGTCTGTCATTTTTTTCCTGGAAGCCTTCTGGTGGCCAGAAGTAGCCAGGCAGATTCATCGGAAAGTTCCTCAGGGACCCATTTGCTGGCTCCTGCTTTCCCAACTCCCACAGCAAGCAGGGGAGCTCCAGGAGAGAGTTCCCATCCCGCCTGCGTTTCTAGCCCGCCTACAGTTGGCATACAAGGGCATCACACGGAAACCCACCAGGCTGGCTTCTGGGGAAAGCTAAGTTCTGTCAACTTGATCTGTCTAGTGAGCCACAATAATCTCGGTGAAAGGATTAACTGTCGGGTGAAGGCTTTCCTCCAGAGAGCCCTCCCACAGAGCGGGCGGCCCTCCTGGCTTTATGTCAGGAAGTCTGGGAGGGAAGAGCCCCTTCCTCCCGCCTGGCTGCTGGTGCTGCCTCACTTGCCCGCCCATCGATCCTGCTCGGCTGTCCTTCATCACCATTGGAACGAAGCTTCCTCAGCCTGGACTGAAGACCAGCGGCTCCCAGGAAGCCTCAGGCCTTCAGGACTGGGTGGGGACTGCTGGGGCATCCAGTCACAGGGAGGGACTGAGCACTGGTTCCTTGACTCTGCAGACTGCTATTGTAGGACTGCCATGAGCTAATCCAATAAATCCCCCTTTTACTGCAACTCATTTTATCAGTTCTGTTCACATAGCCAGGGACACAGAGGAGCTGTCCGGAGCACAACCTGATGCAGGAACAGCCACAGCCTCGGGCCACTCCTGGTCTCTGCCAAGGCAGACAGGAGGCCAGGCTGCCCTTAGCATCTGTCCTGACAGGAGGGGACTCACCTCCATAGGCAAAGGGTCCCAAGGAACTCTGATTGCCCAGCACAAGCCTTGTGACTTCTCTGCAGCCCTCCATTGACGGGGTTGGTACATTGGGCCATGTCTGAGCCACAAGTCCACCACTGAGGCCACAGAACCAGAGGGTGTGACTGGGCTGCACCCAAGGCAGGATTCCTGCTTCATGGGAAGAGAAGATACTGGGCTCATGCACACAGAATAGGCACCACATTCACACGACACACACACCCACACCCCAGGGCGGGGCTCCTGTCTTACTCAGTGAAGAAAAGAACAGTTGTTAGCATTCACACATATACATACATGCACACAAATGTGTACATACAGCAGATATGAACTCTCAACACACACACACACATACAGAGTTGTATATACCACAATGCACCAAAGTGGGACACCTGCTTCATTAGAGCAGAAGAGGGATTACTTACCACACACCACATACACGTGTTCACCGCACACACCACACACATGTGCTCACCACACACACACACACACGTGTTCACCACACACACACCACACACATGTGTTCACCACACACGCCACACACATGTGCTCACCACACACACACACACACGTGTTCACCACACACACACCACACACATGCGCTCACCACACATTCGCACACACCACACAGAAAAACCGACATCTTTTACTAAACTGTGAATTGGAAACAACGTAGCCCTGAGGACCAGGAGCATCAGATCGCAGGGCAGCGCTAAGACACACAGAATAGCTGCCCTGAGACTGAGCTCCAGCTCAGAGCTCGGCCTCCCCTTAAGGAAATCTGAAGTAGAATAATATGAGGCATGCTATGAGTCCTTTTGCTTTTTAAACATTTTATATACAAATGTATGTGCATTTTAAGAGGTTAAGACAAAAACATGAATCTCTGTGAAAAATAAGTCTTCGTGCAGGTAAGGGAGGACCCCGTGCAGGGCTGACGATCACTTCTCTCTCCCTACTCAGCTCAGCGTGCTGAGCAGGGAGCCAGGCACCGTCTCCAAACCTGAACAAAATCTCAAGGCAGGCAGAGGAGGCCTCCAGCCTGCCCTGGGTTCTCCTGCGGCTCCCACTTTCTGCCCCTGTCTTTCTCCCACACTTTCCTCCGTGCTGATTGTCCTTCCTGCTGAAAGCAGACAGGCTGGCTCCCGAAATCAACAACTGTAAGACTGGGTGAAAGCTCCAGGAACGTGCGCTCCCTCCTTGGTTCTGAGTCTAGAGAGGAAAGACCCTGCCCAGCCTGGGTACAGCCATGCCCACCAGTGAGGGGAAGGCAAGGGTGGAGGCGACTGGCAGGTGATGAGCTTCGGCTCTGAGGGGAGGCTGGGTATGGCTGAACCAGAGACTCATGAGCACCCAGGACCCCGGGACACAGCACAACGGGTCAGAGCCACAGGAAGCCTCTTGGAAGACAGGAAGAAAGTGCCTCCTACTTCTGAGATGCTGGGCCTCCGTGTGGTGCCTGGGCACCTAGGTAACCTGAACCCCTGCTGCCGACGCATGGCAACGGAGATCAATGTGCCCTGTGTCCCTCGAAAGGCAGAGAATGGGTTCAAGGAATGGGGACGAGGGCCTTAGCCGGAAGGGAGCAGGTAGGGCAAATGGCCCCTCGGGAGTAAGAACAGAAGCCTTGGCCTTAGCTGACATGGGACAACATTGAGCCCTTCCTGGTGAGAGGTCAAAGGTGTAGACAGCTGGGCCAGGTCAAGTGTGAAAGCAGCTCTGACCTTCGATGTGCCCAGGCTCTGAGACAGGCCTGTGGAGGTCAGACCAAGGTCTCCAGCAGCCAGCGCAGGAAGCCCCATGAGGCCGGGAATGGCCAGCCCTTGTGGTCAGGACCCAACTTCCCTAGCATTGGCCAGGACTAACTAGAGGGCACAAAACATACACCCTGACCACTATGAAGACACCTTTCCTGGATGCCACCTGCAGCATCTCTGTGCCCACGGCCCTCAGAGCACACCTGACTACAGCTTCTCCATGCCCAGGGCCCTCGGGGCTCACCTCACTGATTCCACTGAGCGTCTGTCAAAGCGCAGTGACCATGGCGATCTCCTTGCTGGTCACACTCAGGTTAGGTGGCCCTGGCCACTTCCCCTTACCTAGTTCCTGGGAGTAAACGTCCCCCACAGAGGCAGAGCTGGAACCAACTACAGTTCCAGATCCAGGTGCAAGGTCTCCTCCCCAGGGCAGGTGACCCCCCAGGGCAGGGTGTGTACACCGGGAACACTGTGGACGCTTCATTCTGAACAGAACAGAGGGAAGACTAGAGTCCCACGATCTCCAGAAGTGATGCAGGCGACAGGGTCCATTCACAGCAGAGACTCCTTGGCCGACAGAGTCCCGATTCATGACCCCTCACCCCAGCCGACGTCAGGAGCACAGCAAAGACTCCCACTCTCCCCTGGCCACTGGCCCGACTAAGCGGAGCTTTGTGGAGGGACAAGCGAGGGAAGGGAGTGGGTGCCCGAGACGGACGGGAAGGGCAGAAGCGCTGCGTATGCACAAGGGGAACGGGATGAATTCAAGAGCCCAGCAAAGTCGCAGAGCACGAGATCAAAACAGAGACAAATTGTCTTGCGCCTCAACAACAGACAATGGGAAATTTTAATTTTAAAAAAGACACCAGGAGCTATAACAATGCCTGTATAGGGTTAGGGAGAAATCTAACCAAGATCTACATAATCTTTGCACAGAAAATTATAAGACCTTATTGAAAAACATAAAATAAATTAGCCAGATATGCTGCGCTCGCGACGGAGAGGAACTGATGTCATAAAAGTGACAATTCTCTCAAATTGATCTATAAATTTAATTTAATCTCAACTAACTCCCAATAGAGAATTTTAGCGAACATGACAAGCTAATTCTGAAATTTATGTGAATGAATAAAGGGCTGAGAAAAAGCTTTAACACTCGGGAACAAAAAGGCAAAGGGACTCATCCAAACAGCGTTCAAGATTTGCTTCAGGTTAGTGACCGAGGGACATGTTGGCAGAGGGAAAGAACAATGCACGGAGCAGACAGAGTCCGACTGAAAGAGAGAACTCTCACATCAGGTGCCTGGGGACCGAAGACTGGAGCCTTGTCCCTAAGAGTGTGTGGTTTGCTTGTTTGCTTAGGGTCAGGGTGTAGACCAGGCTAGCCTCGAACTTACAATTCTCCTGCTTCAACCTTCCTCAGTATGTTTATTAAGTACCTTCCACGGGGCATGTGCCTGCCATTTCGGAGTGGAATAACTTCTCACACTGCAGGTTAGTATTTAAGTGACACCCTTTTGGTAAAGAAAGATAAAATAAAATCCTTAATTCAAGCCGTGCAGTGTTTTAAAACACGATGGAATATAGATGGGGGAAAAAAGCAGCTTATAAGAATGGGTAAATATTTGCATAATGTCAGAAGGAAGGACAGAGATTACAAAGTGTCCAAGAAAAGACAGAATGTTGGTGCTTTAAGACACAAGTCAGGGAATCGGGATGAGCACACCGGGAATCTGCTTTACCTCCGGCTCGGGCTGCCCATGAGCAGACCACCCCATCAGAGGGGAACACCGAGCAATGTGAGTTCAAGGCCACCCTGAGATGAATTCCAGGTCAGCCTGGGCTAAAGCGAGTCCCTACCTTGAAAAACAAAATAAAACAAAAAAATCAGAATTCCACCATGGAGCCTCCAGTTAACACGGGAAGGCACCCAACACGGGTCACCAAGAAGGTGCGCCAAGGCCTTCCCTGTTGTGCTTGGTGCAAGCTCTGTTTGGTTTTTATTTTGTTTTGTCTTTGTTGGCGTGTTCATTTGTTGGTTTGTTTTAAGATAGGCTCTTGCTACGTAGCACAGGCTAGCCTGGTATTCATGGCCTTTCTGCCTCTACTTGAAGGGACTTTCTTAAGCGTCTACCTTACTTACAGGACATCTGTCTGCCTTTTAGGAATAGGGACCCAGTAGGGCATCGGAACTTCCTCACACTGCAGGGAAGGATGGAAAGTCAGAACCAGGCTTTCGGTTCTACCTGAGGAGAGTGACTCCAGCACCCGGGATTCTGTTCCTAATCCTCTCAGGGCAATAGTCTCCACAGCTTGGCTTCTCACAGAGACAGACGAGAGGAAACCGACCAGCAGGACAAGGAAGTACTGACTGATCGTCTGTCTATTCAGTGACATGAATGAAATTGTCCACAGCGACCCAAAGGGGACCAGGGGCTTCTAGAAGAGGGAACTAAAATGACAACCGGGCCGCTGGAACCCTTAGGGGTGACAGACATGCTTGCTATTGGATGGTCGTGACAGCCCATCCTTTGGCATCCCAGGGATATTGGCTCCCAGACCCCCAGAGATACCAAAATCCGCAGGTACCCCAGTCCTGCCCCTTCTACAAGGCGCTCCCCGCTCCTGCTCACTCTTGGCTTGCCTACCAGGCCCAGGGCCAAGAAGACATCACTGTGCTGCATGGGTCAGAGCTCCATGGCAAGACAGAAGTGTGTGCTCAGCACAGACGCAGTTTCTTAGCGTGTGTTTTGATGCTTGGGCATTTGTTTTATTTTATTTATTTATTTTTTTCAAGAACAAATATGCTGTGGATTTTTTTATTGATATATTTTATTTATTCATTTTCAAGCAGAGATACAGAGAGAGAGGGAGAGGGAGAGACAGAGAGAGAACACCAGGGCCACCACCTTGTGGGTCTGGCTTATGTGGGTCCTGGGAAATTGAACCCAGGGCCTTAGGCACTGGAGGCAAGTGCCTTATCCGCGGAGCCATCTCTCCAGCCCCCAAATTTTTTAAATTTATTTTATTTATTTTTTATTTTTTGGTTTTTCGAGGTAGGGGCTCACTCTGGTCCAGGCTGACCTGGAATTCACTGTGTAGTCTCAGGGTGGCCTTGAACTCACGGCGATTCTCCTACCTCTGCCTCCAGGGTGCTGGGATTAAAGGCGTGCGCCACCACGCCCGATGCTTGGGCATTTGAATCCCCGGGTTCCCGGGGCTGACAGCACCGTGTCATGACACATTAACCTGTGGAGTTTAACTATGTGACAATCATTGCTCGGCAATTACACTTCAACCCAACTTTAAATGGATTAGTCAATTTAGGGTCTGGCTAGGAGAATGTCCCAGATTTGGGGTTGGGAGAGATCCTCCACGGGATCAGCTTTGCCCGTACTGCCCAGTGTGGATGGACGGAGGGATAAAGAGTGAAAAAATTAAAGAATCGGCCAAGAGCTGTGTGGGAGCAGGAGGTGACCCCCCCCACACACACACACCACACACACCACATACATGTGTTCACCGCACACATGGGGTCACTGTCCCAGGGCCGGGTGGGCCTGGAAGGGATCGTACTCAGGCATTAGAGCCTAAGTGTCCTGAGGGATTGTAGGTTGGGGGCAGTGAAGCCTGATGGACAGAAGGGCAAGTCCAGGGCACAGGGAGAGGAGACGGAGGGCCAGGGGACAGGAAGGAAAGCTGAACCTGGCATGGCCTCAGGTGTGGTGATGACCATGCACCTGATGGCTTTGCCTGCCCACACCCTGGGGACAGCGCCTCTGGGGATAACTCCCTGGAAACAGAGTTCTTGGGGACAGAACCCTGAGGATAGCCCCTGGGGACAGCGTCCTCAGAAGGAGTGCCCTGAGGACAGCACGCTGGAGACAGTGATCTAGCTCTGGGATAAGTCATGTCCCTGTTTTCATGTCACATGGTGTCAAAGAAGCCAAGACCCCTCCCCCCCTCACGTTGCCTTCTACAACAGGCTTTGGGGTCACCAGACTGTGACAGTGCTGGAAGTCCAGTGTGAGACCACTGACAGCTGGGGTGCTGGGGACCCCACTTGCCTTGGGTCTGGAGTTGGAGGGCAGCCTATCTAAAATGAAGGCAGCGACAGGAAAGGAGAGAGTTGTGCACGGCCACACTGACCACACTGGCCATCCGCATGCTGTGGGACGCCAGATGTCTTTCTCCGGAGGAGAGGAGTCCAGGCTGACCTGAGACCCTCCAGGCCGATGAGATGGCGTGAATGTTCCCTGGAGTCACTCAGCCAGGTGCTGGACAGTCCCACCTGCTTCCCAGTACTGTCCCTCACAAGAGGTGACTCCCCACTGGCCTTGGGCTTCTCACCCCCAGGAGTTGTCATCCGATTTCAGAAGGAAGAAGGTTGAGGCTCAGAGGAAGCAGGCATTCGGGCTTAGAGATGTGACCCATCTCACATCCAAGCTGGGGCCACACCCCGAGGAAGCCCCTCGGTGACGATCTCTCCAGACTCTGTCCTGCTTCCTGACTCTGCTCATCCTCTGACCTTCCCTCAGCTCCAAACCTCACAGCTGTCATGTGGGCATGCCAGGCACTGAAGCCCTTCCAGATCCTTCCGATGTCCAGACCCCCGGGCAGAGCGCCACCTCACAAGTGTGAAGAGGTAGGAGGTGAGGGCAGCACCCACACCTGGGCAGCTCTCTGGAGACGTGGAGCGGCAGCCTGAGCTGTGGTTGGCACATCTTCCCTGGGTCCCCGTCCCAGCCTCCGCTCGTGGGCCTGGACCAGCCTGGGGAAAAAAAATTAGTCTTTCCTAATGGACCTACAGCCTAAGAATTGAGACCAGGATGGGCTTAATAAAGCCATTATTCTGCCACCCAGCTGTGCAAGACGTGAGGGTGAGAGGGAGAAGTAGCAGGGATTAGATCTGGAAGGTGTCCAGAGCAGGGACAGAAGACCAAGCTGGCTAATTGCCAAGCGGCAGACTCCAAACCTGACCACAGAGCCCAGTCCAGGCTGGAAGGGGGTCTTTACAGCCTGGGCCTCACTCAAAGGGGCCAGTAAAGACATCCAAGTGTTGAGAGGCGGGTTCTCCCCAACTCTGCTCTCTGCATGGCCCCCTCTGTTCAGCCTGAAGAGACGTGAGCAGAAGGTCCAACCACAACCCTCACCCCTACCCACGGCTCTGCTCCCAGCAGAAACCATGGATTACTACTGTATGGAAAATAAACGGCTCTGAAAGGTGACATCAGCAGATGGTGACTTCAACCGGGACCTCCAAAACCCTCTCTTCCACAGAAACCCTGGTGCCCTGGCAAAGACTGTCAAAACATTTCAGAATTCTGGTCTGAAAACTAACCAAAAGCTTGCATTCAGCTAAAGACCAGCCAGCTTGTCCAAACCCATCCCTCCTAGGATTCCCACAGCTCGAGGACGCCTCATCTCCAACGTCCCACAGGCTTGGTGACGCCAATGCTCAGGCAGCCAATCGAAGGGTGGGGCTCTGGACACCCTAAAACCGCATTCCTAGAGAAGGAATGGAATCCACTAGCAAAACTGATTAAAGCTCCCCCAGGGCAAAGCCTGTGACAACCAGTTAGCTGTGGAAAACCTCCCACTGCAGGCACCAGAGGCAGCAAGTATCATGAGACTAACCACAGGCTAAGCAAGGAGCAAGGAAAAGCCAGGGGCGAGATGTCCACGGATGCTGGACCCGCCAGTTCCTGACCGTTCAGACGGCCACTCAGGAGTGCTGGGTTAAGTGCGTGTTCAGGCCTGTGCTCATGTCAGAAAAGGCCTGTGCGACCATCCCTGGCTGTTTGTGAGAAGGAAGGGAAGGCTCGGGTGGAGCCCCAAACTGCCACATACCAAAGATGTTACACCATGGCCTTCACGCAGCAAGGTGATGATGTCATACCAAGGACCTCACGCAACAAGGATGCACGCTATCAGGGCTTAATCACAGAGGCTGGCCCATAAAGGGGAGGTCCACCCACAGCCTAGCTGGTCAAATGTGCACCAGCTTCGTGCTGGACACAGCCTGCTTTGCAGTAATCCTATTGGGTTCCTGGGACAGTGACCTCAATGTCAATAATGTCGGTGACACCATTTGTATGAACATTAATGCCACCAAACTGTCAACCACAAAATCCTACATCAAACGACCCCTCTGCACCCACACAAATATGCACACAATACAATGTTCCTGTTTTGCCAGACTTTTCTGTCTTTCTGAAGACATGGACGTTCAGAGGTTTTGCCCTGAGAGTTACAGACTGCCTGGACTCACTCTCTGAAGTGTGGGCCTTGCTTCTGTTTTCCCAAAGATGTAGATAATCCAGAGAATTTTGGTCAACTCTCATTTGGGTCCAGGGATTCAGTGATGGTTCACATTGATAGTTCAGAGTAGGAAATCTGTCTCATAGAGGTGAGTATAGATGCCTGGCTTCTAAAGAGCCTGAGATTGAAAGCAAGGGTTATAACGTGTTCTGTAAAGGCCGGGGGTAAATATTTTAGGTTTTATGATCCATATGCAACCTTTGTGTTGTCTTGTTTTGCTAACAACCCTCTAGAAGGGTCACTGCTGACTCACAGAAAAAAGCCACCCAGATTATATTCCTGAGCAAATTTACTAGCCCTGATCTTGATGGACAAAGAGTATAAAATCAAAATCTTCCTAAGAAAACTGATGATAAGCTAAAAACAGAAAAAATTATTCCTGAGAATGGTAAAATGTACCTAGTCAAGCTAGATGCACAAAGGGGTGCACGCATCTGGAGTGTGTTTGTAGTGCCCAGAGGTACTGGCCTGCCCATTTGCTCTCTCTCTCTCTCTCTCTCTCTCTCTCTCTCTCTCTCTCTCTCTCTCTCTCCTTGCAAATAAACAAATATATTTTTTTTAAAAAGATGTCACTTGAGTTTAGCAGGGAAAGGACAAGTGAATAAGTCCCATTGGAACAGCTGATCAACAGCTCTTTTGACAAGGAAAATGTTACCCACATTTTTTTTTTTTGGTTGTTCAAGGTAGGGTTTTCCTCTAGTCCAGGCTGACCTGGAATTCGCTGGCCTCGAACTCACAGTGCTCCTCCTACCTGTGTCTGCCAAGTGCTGGAATTAAAAGCGTGAGCCACTGTCTCCACATAAATTCTGATGGACGAGGAGTTGATTGCAGACTACTTCAACATGGCAGCTTGGTGCCACAATCTCTCAGCTCCCTCACAGAGCACTATATTCAAAGAAATATGGATCTAGGGATGCCAACTGCAGCCCAGAATCCTCCTGAATGCCAGAAACAACTGCTTGACACCACCTGCACGCTCCACGCTGTCTCTTCTCAGAATGGATGTTGGCTTTGGTGGGGAGACTAACCCTCCACTGACCTCTAGAGCCACACAACCCTGCATGCCAACGTGGACAGAGGCCCACCCTGCCCTACACTCTGTGCCAACCCCTCAAGCTCCATTTGCCGCTTCTCGGCCATGGACCCCACAAGAAGATCCCCCTCTAGATCTGTCCAAACTGTCATTGCCCACTGCCCATGGGGGCAATGATAAAATACACACACACACACACACACAAACACACATACACCACGTATGGGTGGAAGAATGCGCATTCTCTCTTTATTGCTCTCTCTCAGATCTCATTGCTCATACCCCGTACCTGTTACCTCATTCCTCATTGATCATATCTCTTCATCTCTCTCTTACTCACTACTGCAGATATGCTACAGAATATATATGTAGAACACCTTGCCAATCAGGGAGCTATTTATTGGTCTATGACAAGAACCTGTGGGCATGATGTGCAAATAGCCTAATCAGGACTCCCTCCTGAAACTCATTAAGCCAAGCCCCTCTTGGCAGGCTGTCAGGTGCCATCCAAGACTAAGCCAGGGGGGGCCTCCAAAGGCCCCCAAAGGCTTTCGCCCCTAACACAAACTAAGCCTTTCTATTACCTCACAGGCCCCTGGTTTTCCAGCCGCCAAGCCTCTCATTTCCCTTGGGGTGCTTTCCTTCCTTCCACTGGCTCAGCTGCCCACCTCCCTCGAGGGGTTTGTTCTGGACGGATCCTCGACACTATAAATGAGGTCTCTGCTCATGCAGGCTTCAGCCAAGCACAGAAGTTATTGTCCCAAGAAACCGAAAACTCCAGACTTGGATTGGTCACACGTTCAAGCATGAAGACTGTCACACTATCTTTTCTAAGCGGTGACCGATGTAGCCCACCCCAGTCCTCCAATCCTATCCATGAGCAGATTTCTCTGCTCATGGCAATTTCAGTGATGTCCCAGAATGGCTTCCCACATCCGGCGTAAGTCCTCTGGCCATCCTTGAACCCATCGCCACAGGAATGGAAGGATGGAGAGCATCCCGGCTGGCCCAGGTGTGGCCCTGCACTTGGCTACCTTCCCAAGGGAGCTGAGGGCTGAGATGTGATTCTCAGTAGGAAGGATCCATGGTGAGCCAGGCAGGGAAGGAAGAGCTGGGCTGTTCCTCTCTTTGGTGGTGTTTTCAATCCCCCCCTAACACCTGTCAGACCAGGAACTCTAGGGGTCCTAGGGGTTCAGGGGCTCTTCTAAGCCATCCTTTGCTTAACGGTTCAGAGAAAATGATCCATGAACAGAGAGCAAATTATAACCATCCAGACTAGGTCAGCTCAGAACAGACCAGCCCAGACCAAATTAGATTACACCAGAACAGACCGGTCTAGACCAGACCACTTAGACCAGACTAGAGCAGAGTAGCTGAGACCAGCCCCCACCAGATTAGGCCATATCAGGCCAGACAAGACCCCAACATACCTGAATAGCCCAGACTAACAGAGCCTCTTCCACTACGTGAAGGGCTGATGGTGGGTGTTAGGTCCCAGGGGTCCAGCCATACCTGACAGACATTCATTCAGGAGGTGAGAGGAAGTAGCTCAGTCATAAATGGTGACTTCCTACAAATCCTTTCATTTCTTGTTTTTTTTTTTAAGTTGGGGTTCTCTCCTTGCCTGTGGCTGTTACAGAAGTTATCCAGTTGGGGCAGAATCTCTGGTTCTTCAGGAGTTACTTTGATCTCCAGAGATCACACAGGGTCTCTTTCCCACAGATCTTTTTTAAAAAATATTTTATTTATTTATTCATTTTCAAGGAGAGAGAGAGAGAGAGAGAGAGAGAGAGAGAGAGACAGAGAGGGAGAGAGAGAGCACCAGGGCTACCACCTTGTGGGTCTGGTTTTTACATGGGTCCTGGGGAATTGAACCCGGGACTTCAGGCACTAGAGGCAAGTGCCTTAACCGCTGAGTCATCTCTCCAGCCCTCCTTTCTTGTTAACACACAATGATGTCGCCATCGTTGCTATTAAACTACTGCTCATTCTTGGAAGTTGGGTTTGTGCCCGTCATCTCGCGTCTCAGAAGTGTGAGCCTGTTTTCCTCGTGCGCACACGCCTCTCTGATGGCAGCTTGCACACCCGCCATGCTGTCTGGAAGCCTCTGGCTTTGCTGGGTCTTCTCTGCCCTCAGCACTCAGGGAGGACAGGCTTCCTGCTGAAATCAAAAGACGGTGAGGGACCTGCTGCC
>PVHP010035322.1:0-18570 GCA_004024765.1 Zapus hudsonius | reverse complement strand
GATTAAGGACACGGGTCGCCCCATGATTGGCTGATACCAACTTGCCACCACCAGGCGCCACGGGATTGGCTAGGGACAGTTATATAACTCGCACATGCGCAGAGCCAAAGGCACGTCTTTCTCAAAGCATTGCCTAATATGGAGTTGTTTACCACTTAGCTGCAAGGAAGTGGGCGCCATCTTGTAATGGCGATCGTCCAGGCTCCCTGCAGGTCTGTTTTATCTAAAATCTCTACCTTGCATGCTTATATGACACTTACATGACACTTCAATTTTATCATTTTGCTTAAGCTAGGGTTTTCTCTGATCAAGATAACTCATTCAGGAGACAGTATTCTGATCATTCCATTACAAAAAGATCTCATCCATAGGGGGGGTGGCTCAGTGCTTAAAGGCATTTACTTACAAAGGCTGCTGGCCCAGGTTCAATTCCTTACCCACTTTGTAAAGCCAGTCAAGCATTTGTTTGCAGTGGCCAGAGACCCTGGCATGACCACACACACACACACACACACACACACACACACACACACACACACAACAATAACAACAACAACAGTTAGCCAGGGCATGATGGTGCATCCCTTTAATCCCAGAACTTGGGGAGGCAGAGGTAGGAGGATGGCTGTGAGTTTGAGGCTAGCCTGAGACTACATAGTGAATTCCAGGTCAGCCTGAGCTAGAGCAAGATTATACCTCAAGAAAAAAATTAAAGTCATTTAAAAATATATCATTTAGGGCCGGAGAGATGGCTCAGCAGTTAAGGTGCTTGCCTGCAAAGCCAATGACCTGGGTCCGATTCCCCAGTACCCATGTAAAGCTAGATGCACAAAGTGGCACATGCATCTGGAGTTCCTTTGCAGTGGCTACAGGCTCTGGTTCAGGGTTGATTCCCCAGTATCCATCCATGTAAAGCCAGATGCACAAAGTGGCGCATGCATCTGAAGTTCCTTTGGAGTGGCTAGAGGCCCTGGCGTGCCTATCCTCTCTATCTCTCCCCCAATGCAAATAAATATTTTAAACACATATTATTTGTGGGTGGGTATGCGTGCACGTGTGTCTGTGTATGAGCACTCTGGGTTCTCTTGCTGCTGCAAATGAACTCCTAACGCTTGTGCCACTTTTTACATCTGGCTTTATGTGGGTGCCCGGAAGTTGAACCTGAGCTGGCAGGCTTTTCAAGCACCTGTAACGACCTAGCCATCTCCCCAGCTCCAAAAGTCCTAATTCTGCCTCTGACACATTTTGCCCATCCCTCAGTCTGCCCGGAAGTTCACGGGTGCATGTTCTCTCTGCTTACAGGAATGGGGTCAGTTCGGGAGCTCACTGTCTAGCTTGTCAGGCATCTTGGACTTAGGATGCGCCTGGCTTCCTCCTGGTTAGTCCTTGGAGGGGATCTGAGATGCCTCCTTGCTGAGCTGGCCCTTTGCCCCTCTGGGGACTTGAAGAAGGACAGGAAGAGTCCACAGGAAGAATTCAAAAGCTAGAGCAGCTGGGCTAAGCCCTTCAGGGACACATTGTTCCAGAAAGGGCTTTTCTAAATCTCTGCTTCCTCTTTCTCCTGCGGAGCCCCCCTTTCCCTCAGGTCTTTGCTCAACTTCTCAAGAGGGGTCTCATGAGAAACACAGCTTTGTTTTTAACTTTTAATTGATAGCTTCCATAATTATAGACCATAAACCATCATGATTCCCCTCCCCTCCTCCATATCTTTTCCCCCTCTCAATTAGTCTCTGTTTTGTTTCCGTGTCATCATCTTTTCCTCCCATTAGGTGTAGGTATTATCAGGCACTGTGAAGTCATGACTATCAAGGCCATTTTGTGTCTGGAAGTTTGCATTGTAAGCAGTCCTCCCCTTCCTTTGACTCTTACAATCTTTCCTCCACCTCTTCCACAATAGACCCTGAGCCTCGGGAAGTGTGATAGAGATGTCCCAGTGCTGAACACTCCACTGTCACTTTTTCTCAGCACTATGGCATCTTTTGAGTTATCCCAGTGGTTACTGCCATCTGAAAGAGAAACTTCTCTAGTCAAAAGTAAAATTATATGGATGGGTATGAACATAAAAAAGTGCTTATAAGTTAGTTTGGTGGGCATAATAATGTATTTAGCCAGACAACAGCAGGCATTACTCCCCTAGGGCTTATGACCCCTCCCCCCCACCATGGGCTTTTGACTAGGTCTTCAGTACCAGGCATGTATTCCCTTCCGTGGAGCGGGCCTCGAGTCCAATTAGAGAGCAGTTAGTTTCTTCAACCACAGAGCCATCTTTCCAGCCCCGGCGTTGCTACCATTTTGCAGAGTTATATGACGATATTTTTTCAAAACGAAAGAACACAATCATGAGTCTGATTCCCTCTCCCAGCACACATCCAGCCGCATCCCTACCCCCCAGAAAGGCACCGAGTGTGGAGCTGAGGGCTGGAACAGGACTTGCTCCAGCTCTTCCACTGCAAGTCAGTGACTCTGCGCAGCTCACCCATCCATTCTCTGTCCAACATTTAATTTCAGCCTTCTCGTGTTAGTCACATAACTCTGCAAAATGGCAGCAATACCCGGGACCAGAAGATGGCTCGGTTGTTGAAGATGCTTGCTTACAAAGCCTGATGGTTCAGCTTCAGTTCCCCAGTACCGGCATAAAGCCAGATGCAGGAAATGGTACATGTTTCTGGAGTTGGTTTGCAGTGGCAGGAGGCCCTGGTGTGCCCATTATCACTCTGTCTGTCTTTCTCAAATCAATAACAATATGTTTTAAATAATGGTAACAATTGCTGAGCCCGGTGGCATAACCTTTTATCTCAGTACTTGAGAGGCAAAGGTAGGAGGATCGCCATGAGTTCAAGGCCACCCTGAGACTACATAGTGAATTGCAGGTCAGCCTGGGCTAGAGGGAGACCCTACCTCAAAAAATCAAAAAAAAAAAAAAAAAAAAAAAAAAAAAAAAAAAAAAAAAAAAAAAAAAAAAAAAAAAAGAAAGAAAGAAAGAAATGGTAACAATACAAAACTTGGTGGTGGTTTGAATGAAACGTCCTCCACAGTCTCATGTGTCTTGACTGTTTGGTCCCCAGCTGGTGGCATTTTGGGAAAGTTGTGGGGTCTGTGGGGGGTGGAGTCCACTGGGAGCAGGCCTTGAGGCTTCACAGGCCAGAAATATCCCTCTTCTTCCTGGCCCTTTAGGCGAAGCCCTAGTCAGAAATTCCTTTTGCCATCAAATGCTTGCTCATGGGATTAACGTCTCCCTCCCACAGGCCCTTGGGTCGCATCATGTCTCTTCCGCTAGTGTGGCTCGCCCTAGGCTCAGCGTTGGCGAGTGCCAAGCCAATTTATGTTGGCTTATGCATGAGCAGGACATAAAAGAGGGCCGAGGCTGGAGAGATGGCTCAGCGGTTAAGGCACTTGCCTCAAGTGCCTAAGGCCCTGGGTTCAATTCCCCAGGACCCACATATGCCAGACCCACAAGATGGTGGCCCTGGTGTTCTCTCTCTCTCTCTCTCTCTCTCTCTCTCTCTCTCTCTCTCTCTATCTCTCTGCTTGAAAATGAATAAATAACATATTAAAAAAAAAAAAGAGGGCCGAGAGTTTATTGCCAAAGCTACGCCCTCTCAACAAAGGAAGCCAATCCATATTCATATAGGAAGGTGCTATACGGTTGGGTGCACTCCTGGGCATGCTCATTTTAAGGCCATAATTTAAGAAGGAAAGATGACAGACACATTTTTGGGCATGTTTAGCTCAAGGTCATATCATCCACGTTTAAAGTTAAAATGGTGAATAGAAATGCCTGTGGTTATGCCTTGCTCAGCTTGCTGAATATAAGGGAAGAGGCATTAATATAGGCATTTGAAGGTACGTTAATATAAGCATTTGCCATGACAGGAGACCACCACCCTTAGCAAGTAATGCTTATTAGAGGAACGTTGTGCTTTTGAGGGAAAAGACTACATTCTCTTCCAGAGATCCTGACTCTGTCCCCCTTTGCCCATATGATCTTGGTTGGGGGAAATGTCTTCTCTGAGCCTGCTTCCTCCTCAGTAGAACATTCTATGTTGGCTGTGGGAGGACCTTCCACAACATGCCTTGCTTTAGGGGATGGGCTTCTAGTACTGAACCACACACACAGTTATCAGTCATGTACGGTGTGTACACATGAGGGCTGGTGGTTTGATCCCCACCAAGTCACGCTTTCCCTACCCAGGACGTGGTATTGACACAGGACAAGCTCATTCATGTGAATCTGAGGCAGTTACCTTCATGTTGCTGGGACAAAACACTTGCCCGGAAGGGATATTTCATCACGGCAGGCAGAGCAGGAAGCCGGAGTGTCACAATCCACTGCAGCAGGAAGGACATAGTTGGAGTGAGCTAGTTCCTACCAACGGTGGGCTGGACTGAAAATCCTTAAGGCCCCTCCCTAGTGACACACCTCCTCCAGCAAGGCTCCACCTTCCAAATACTCCACACCTTTCCAAAATTGCCACCAGCTGGGACCAAGCATTGAGGACACATGAGGCTAAGACAGACACTTTACATTTAAACCACCACCAGGTCTTTCTTCAGAGCAGTTTAACTTTTGAATACCACCGGGAAAGGCACCGCAGACACCACGTCACCAATGTCTTGGGTGCAGACTGCTGGACAGATGGAGGTCATGAATCCCGAGGAGAGGTTTGGCTAAGGAGTGGCTTTGACTAATGTAACATATTTAGTTCAAACAAAATGTCTAATACAAACTCAAGAGTTTTAGGATCTTGTATGTGGGTTTTTCTTTTTCTTTTTTTAAAAAATGAATTATGGGGCTGGAGAGATGGCTTAGCGGTTAAGGCACTTGCCTCCAGCGCCTAAGGCCCCAAGTTCAATTTCCCAGTACCCACATAAGCCAGACCCACAAGGTGGTGGCCCCGGTGCTCTCTCTCTCTCTCTCTCTCTCTCTCTGTATCTCTCTGCTTAATAAAGAGGTCTCTCAGCTGACTGCCAATGAGACCAAGACCAAGCATGACACACGGGACACTGATCTAGACTGTGCCTTAATCCACAAGCTCCAGGGCACCCTGGCCAGTGTGTCACGTTAAGGGACACTGGAGATTACATCGTCCTTATGTACACAAGCCAAGCCAATTGCTCCAAGCCCCAAGGCAGACGAAGGACTCTCAGCCTCAGGAGGGCAGGAAGATATTCCAGAGACTTGATTATCCCCTTCCTGCCCAACTCCACTTCTGGGGCAAGACATTCTCACTAAATGTCACACCACTATCCCTATTCACCTACCCATGACCCATATACAACCCTTAATAAGCACTCTCTTATTCCAGAATGGCCCAATACCTGGACTGTCCTCCCCCAGGGAGCCCAGGACAGTCCTACGCCTTTGTTCAGGTTTTAGCTCTTCCAGCGCTCCCCCTCCTGTTCTATAGCCCCTCCCTGACTCCCCTAACACTTTACTCAATTTGCTGGCACAAAATGAGTCAGAGTTTCACCTTCAAAGGGACAATTCTTTAAAATTGAAGTTATGGGCTGGATACAGTGGTGCACACCTTTAATCCCAGCACTGGGGAGGCAGAGGTAGGAGGATCGCTGTGAGTTCGAGGCCACCCTGAGACTACATAGTGAATTCCAGGTCAGCCTGGGCTAGAGAGAGACCCTACCCCAAAAAACAAACAAACAACTGAAGTTAGGATTGGAAAGATTGCTCAGTGGTTAAGGTGCTACCTTAAATCAAAGTTGGTTTATAAGAGGGGGAAAATAATCTCACCTAAGAGAGAAAAGCTCCATTTTTTTTTTTTTTTTGGTTTTTCGAGGTAGGGTCTCCCTCTAGCCCAGGCTGACCTGGAATTCACTCTGTAGTCTCAGGGTGGCCTCGAACTCACAGCGATCCTTCTACCTCTGCTTTCCGAGTGCTGGGATTAAAGGCGTTCGCCACTACGCCCGGCTAAAAGCTCCATATATTAATGGTACTTCATCATTGATTTCTTGTGAGTCATCACCTCCTGTCTGACCCCTCTCTCAACTCATTGAGGATTCCTCTCAGAGCACAGATCTCTCTGAAGTTGCTTGATGTTACCACATATGCTAACGGGCATCATCCCAAGGGCACATTAGGATTCTGCCATTCCCAAAACACCATGTTAGATGACACATTTCTGGCACATTGACTTTACTTGTATGCTACCCATTAAAAAGACCAAATGACCATGAGTTCTAATAGATAACTTCTTGCAATGATAAAGGCTTTTTCAAGTACATCACAAGGGGCTTGCTGATACAGTAACTATTTTGTGTGTGCATTGTGTTGTGTGTGCACATGTGGTGAGTGCAGACACACGTAGCCCATGCATATGGGTGTGGAGGCCACTGGAGAATGTCAGGTTTCCTCTGACTTCCTTGACACAGGATCTCTCAGTGAACTTGGGGCTCATACCTGGAGGGTTTTTGGTTAGACTGATGACCATGAGCCCAGAGTGAGATCCTTGGGAGGACTGAGAGTCCTGTGTCTGCCTTGGGGCTTGGAGCAATTGGCCTTGGTTTGTATACTTAAGGACACACTGGCCAGGGTGTCGTGGAGCTTGTGGATTAAGAGAAAGGACTTTATTTAGGGAAAGGACTGACCCCCAGCAATCCTCCTGTCTCTCTCTACCTCCCCACTCAGCACTGTGGTTCCAGGAAAGTATAGCCACACCCAAATTTTTACATGGGTGCTGGGGACTGAACTCAGGTTCTCATGCTTACACAGGAAATGCTCTTAACCACTGAGCCCTCTCCCTAGCCCAGCATAGTAGCATCCTGAAGAGATAATACTCAAGGGCCAGGTTACCTGTGGCTGGACAATAGAGGAGCCAGCCAGGAAAGATGAAGGGTTGTGGGGTGGGGGAGGGCTGGCTCTAAATCCTATTCTGCCTTCATTTTTGGTGCTGGGATTGAACCCAGTGCATTCATGCTAACCATGTGCTCGACCTCTGAGCTGCACATTTCTGAAGCACTAATTGGGAAGCAGCATGAGATGTTCTTTTTCAAAAAAATACTATTAGCTGGGTGTGGTGGCGCACACCTTTAATCCTAGCACTCAGGAGGCAGAGGTAGGAGGATCACCATGAGTTCGAGGCCAGCCAGAGACTACATAGTGAGTTCTGGGTCAGCCTGGGCTAGAGTGAAACCTCTCTCTCTCCTGTATCTCTTCACAAATAGATAGGTTTTTTTTTTTTTTTTTGGTTTTTCAACTCAGGTCGTTAGGCCTTATAGGTGAGCACTTTAACCGCTGAGCCATCTCTCCATCTCCTAGTTAGTAATCTTTTAAGGTTTTGACAGTTTTCTATTAGTGACCTTTCAGGCAGTTCAGTGTCATGCCTCCACCCTGGCCCTGGCAGAGATAAACCCAGATCCCGTTCTTTGGGCCAGTCCTCAGGGTTCTGCAGGTTTTCTTCCTGGTTTTCTGAGCAGATGATCCAAGGGGCTAAGGAGGGGTGGCCTGCCTCAGCCCTCAGCCACCAAAATAATGCTTTCTTCCTCCAGATTAACCTCATTTCGACAGGTTCCATACCCCTGAGGTGGTCCCTGGTCTCCCGGCCTGTCAGCCTGTTTAGCATTGTTTCCTTGCTTTTTTGTTTGTTTGTTTGTTTTGAGACAGGGTCTCACTCTAGCCCTGGCTGACCTGGATTTCACTCTGTAGTCTCAGGGTGGTCTCTAACTCACAGAGATGCTCCCACCTCTGTTTCCTTGTTTTGACATTCCTGCAGGTCTGGGACTGTCAGGCCTGCCTCCTTCACCGGGTGCAGGTGCACTGAATGTGCCTGGGGCCATCGGCCTTGAAGGCTGCCAGGATTACAATGTACAATACTCTCGGCTGTGTCAGATGAGAAAGATTGCTCACCGGAAACACCCGAGGGCAAATGTTGTGATGGGAACCAACAGATGTGGTGATAGGGAACCAGGTGATCTGTTCCTATGGGCCCACTAAGTAACTCCTGGCAGGAAGAAATTCCAAAGAGACACTTGCGCCCCTCCTTTTGGCTATTAGACTATTGAAACAATGGATCCCATGGAACTTGAATTTCCTCAGGAATCTCACGCAGGAAGAAGGAAAAGGCTAAAGCTTGGTGCCAGTTAGAGAAGGAACTTGTCTCTGGAAAGAGTTGTTTTTATTTTTAATTTAAAAACTCCACTGGGTGTGGTGGTCGGCTCCGAGAAGAGTTCGAGTTTCAGGTCATTCTGGGTTACATGAAACCTTACATCAAAAAACCAAAAACCAAAATTAAAAAATTTGTGTGTGTTTTGTGTGTGTATGTGTGTGTGTGTGTGTGTGTGTGTGTGTGTGTGTGTGAGAGAGAGAGAGAGAGAGAGAGAGAGAGAGAGAGAGAGAGAGAGCTCTTGCCACTCACTGCAAATGAATGCTCCTCTGACATTACATGGCTAGTGGGGAATTAACCGGAGCTGGCAGGCTTTGCAAGCAAGCACCTTTAACCATCTCCCCTCCCCACTGGAAAGAGATTTCACATAGTTGTGAGCAACCAGCAGGAGACTGCAGTCAATAGGCAGGCGCACCATGATCAGGACTTTGACCAAGACTTTGAAGATGCACTGGGTGGGTGGTTTCACTAGACTTCTTTGTTCTCATCCTGGCCACAATGAATAAATCTACTTTCTCTGCTTTTCACTATTTCTAGTCTGTTTAATTGGCCTATAGAGGGTGGATGACTGAGCCTCAGCTATTAGGGCTGCCAGGGCTCAGGCAGCTCTAACAACTAGGAGAAAGAGAGAGAGAGAAAGAGAGAGAAGGAGAGAGAGATTGTGAGTGCTCTATGTCAGAATCAGAAACAGAACATGCTTGTATTTTTCTACAACGTTAGAATTTATATTCACAGTAATTTGCTAAGCACTCCCACTTTCTTTGATGACCAGGCCAATGTAAATACAGGTTCTTTTGTTCTAATTTTAATTGCTAATTTAATTAACTCTCAGATCACATATGACACATCACACAGTAATATGTCTACATCATGCACACATTTAGGTTACAGAATGGCTGTAAAGGGTTAAAGATCAGGGCCAAGGAAACAGGCAGATAGGTCTGCTGGAGAAATGGCTGTGGCTGTCACAGAGCCAGCCTGCATGGTCAGTGCGGGGCGAGGTGTGCTGCAGGCTCTCGAGCCCTAAAGGAGGACAGGGTTGGAGTGGCCTGATGTGTGAACAGGAAGACAGACAACACTTTGAGTAGTTCTGCTTCAATAGGGAGACCAGGCCGACCTGAAGCCCCCAGGACAGTCCAGAGTTCTCTGCCTATAGGTCCCTTGATGCACACATCTGGTGGTCAGATGACAGGTTGCTTGGGCTATTTTGATTACAATGTTAGGTGCCCTTCTCGTTCTGAGGTCCAAGTAAGGAAGCTGCACCCTTTCTGCCGTGTCTGGTTCTCTGGCTTGCCTTTCCTGATGCAATTTTCATATGCCCAATTTACCATAATAAATTTATAGATTGGTAGAGTGGTTCTCTTTCTACTCCCAGAATAAGTCCCTTTTCAGTCTGTGCCAAGTGGGTGATGTTGGAGAGAGTACCATTGACATGCCCACCATGTCTACAGTTACCCTCCAACCCAAAAATGGAATAAAAAACTGCTTGTAGAATGTTTTCTTTCAGAGCAGGGTTAGCCTGAAAGCCTCAATCTTATACAATATGGAGCAGCAATATGTCTGATCAACAGAGAGGTGTTGTCATGGTTTGATCCAGGTGTCCCCCAGAAACAAATGAATGTGTTCTCAGTGATTGATCCTCAGTTGATGACAGTTTGGGTTTACAACCTCTCTGGAGATGTGTTGTTGGGGGAGGGCTTGTGGGGGTTATAAGCCAGCTTCCTCTTACCAGTGTTTGGCACACCTTCCTGCCATTATTTGCAGTGCTGTGGTGGAGGTGATGTCCACCCTCTGCTCATGCCATCATTTTCCCTGCCAGGATGGAGTATCCTCTAGAGTCTGAAAGCCAAATAAACCCATTCCTCCACAAGCTGCTTGTTTGGGTTCTTTCTACATAGCTACTAGAAAGCTGACTTCAACAGGTGTACACTTAGTGATTGATAAATTAAAAGCCACCATTTGCATTTATTTCCATTTCTTTCTTTTATAGTTTATTTTTAGAAGTTAGACTTTCTATATGGATCCAGTTTCCTGGGTTCACCTGATTGACAAGAGGGGCACTGAACTGGGTCTAAGAACACTCCTCCATCCAGCCACAAGGGCACAGAAGCAGAGGGATGCCCTTCCCAGCGGCCCTTAGCCACCTCCTGGCTCACTTTCATGACATCCTTCTGCACTGTTCCATGGGGGCTCTGGTTCCATGTGAACTTGTTGCTCTGGAAACCTGATCCCACTGAGATGGAAATGTCACTGTACTGAAGGACTGTGAGTCTGTGAGTCTTGGGACACTGCCCCAGGACAGCCCTGCTTGAGAGTGTTCTCACTGTGCTGGGAGTCCTAACATACTACAACGATTATTTATTTATTCCCAGGCTGACCTGAAATTCACTATGTAGTCTCAGGCTGGCCTTGAACTCACGGCCATCCTCCTAAGTCTGTCTTCTGAGCCAGGCCTTACATTTATGGATTGACGTGTATTGAACCATCCCCGCGTCTGTGGCAAGAAACCCACCTTTCAAAGCGCTTTGAGGGAGCCAAACCTCGAGTTGACAGGGTGCTCTGAGCATCTTCTCCTCTGGAAGCTAAGTGCCAAGTGGCCTGGGACCATCCTTGCTTTCTTCAGGCCCCCGGTCAGGCACGACCCCTCCCCACCTCCACCTTAAGGATGGGTCGGCCAAGCAGGTGGACTCCTGGGCGCGGGGCCCAGGGCCCGGGAGCGGCTCGCCCGCAGGGGGCGCGGTCGGTCCCCGCAGAAACTTCCGCGGGACCTTAGAGCCCCGGGTCGGCGGGGGGAGCTGTGTCCCCGAGCCGAGCGGAGACGAGGACCGAGACGACACGGACTCCCTGCCGCGCGCGGCACCGGGACTCCTCTCGGCCAGGCTCCGGGCGCGGGTGAGCCGTGGGCGGCGCACGCGGAGGGAGGGAGGAAGCTTCGTCCTTTGATGACCTTGACCTTCGTTCGCCTCGCCCGGCCCGGGGTGGGAGAGAAACGTTTCTGGACCGAGCGCCCCCCGCGCCCGCGCCCGCGCCCGCGCTCCGCACAGGGAGGACCGGGACTCCTCGCCGCCAGGGGGCGCCGCGCGGGGCGCCGTCCGTGCCCACAGGCCCCGCCCCCGCCTCCGGCCGCTCTGGCACGACGGCGCGCGCGCTCTGTGGTTCCGGGCGGAAGTGCGGCGCCCAGCGGAACGGCCTCTGGTGACATTTTCTCGGCGCGGCGCGGCGCGGGGCGGCGCGGCGACTAGAGGAACTGGCGGCCGGAGCTGCGGAGGCGGCGAGCTTCGCGTTGGCCCTGCAGGGGCTGCGAGCGACCGCGGCTGTCCGCGCTCGCCGGGAAGGGAGGGCGGCGGCGGCGGCGGCGGCGGCGTCCCGGAGAGCGGCCGGCCGGCCCGGGGGAGCTCGCCGGTGCGTGCCCCGGCGGGCGCGGGCTGCGGAGCGGCGCGGCTCGCAGGTGAGCCGGGGAGCCGGGAGCCGGGGCTGGGCTGGGCCTGTGCGAGGCGCGGGCGGCGCTCGGGCGTCGCGGTCACGGCGGCCCCGGGGACGGGGACCGGCCTGCTGGGCCGCTCACCCCCGTGACTCGTGTCGGAGCAACTTTCCGAGCCCGGCCCGGCCCGGCCCGGCCCGGCCCGCGGCGAGAAGCCCGCGAGGCTGCAGCTCGGCCCGCGGGGGCTGCGCGCTCGCCGGCCCCGCGAGAACCGGCGCCGGGCTCGCCGGGCTTCCGCGGGAGGAGGAGGAGGACCCCGTGTCCGACGTGGACCCTGCAGTTTGTCAACTTTTCTCTGAAAGCGATCCTCCCCGGTCATGGCCTCCCCCGCGTCCCCGGCGTCAGCTCACCGTCCTGCTGCTGGTTAACGCACAGCCCCCTCGAACCGGTCGGTGGTCCCGGCGCGCAGGTGGAAGGAGGGAAGGAGGAAAGGAAGACAGGAGGGACGGAAGGAAAGAGAGAGGGAGGGAAGGAGGGAAGGAAGGAGGGAAGGAAGGAGAGAGGGAGGAAGGGAACGAGGGAAGGAAGAAGGGAAGGAGTGAGCCAGCCTGCTTCGGTCCTCCCAGCGTCGGAGCGGTTTGCGCCCGCATGTGCTTTGGTTTTCATAGCCCGCCTTCCGCCCAGTGGGATGCGGATCCCACGCACAATGATTCCTTTATCAACGTTGGATCTCTTGATGACCCCGCATCCGGCAGTTTGGCCTTGGACGGACACTAACAGTTCTCTCCCTTCCTCCTCTTGGGGGTGTTTTGAGAATGGAGGCTATTAACTTTCTAATGTAGTTTTGCTGATCCTGGTCATCTGGGTGTCCCCAGCCTTCAGAGCGCTGCGTTTTGATTTGACAAGCCTTTTTTTTTTTTTTTCAGAAACCTACAATTGATATTTATTACCTGCTACCTTGAAAAAATTACAGCGTTAACTGTTTTTGTTTATTTTTAGTAGGAAGTATAGTATTTTGCCTGAGTACTTTGCTAATGCAATGCCAGTTAGAGTGCTTTGTGCACACTGGGTGCTCTCTAAATGCAGTTATGAGTTATCAGTTATGAATTTGAAGTCAAGGAGCCGAGATGGAATGACCTAAGTGACTTATATACTGCCATAAAAAGAACTTGACTGAAATTTTGTTAGCTCAGTTTCACAAGACATAAAAGAGTTTATCTTATAAATCAGGTTCCTTTAGAATGCTTCTCAGACCACTTTTTTTTTTCTTCTTTTCTTTGAGACAAGGTCTCATGTAGCCCAGACTGGCCTTCTGCCTCCACTTACAGGTTGCTAAGATTTACAGGTGTGCACCACCATAACTTTATGTTCATAATGTTAACTTAAGCGTGGACATCAAAATTAATGCATAGTCTGAAAGACAAGAAGAAACTTCAACAAGACTGTTGTACCCAAAAGACTAGACCAGTTTAGTGTGTGTGTGTGTGTGTGTGTGTGTGTGTGTGTGTGTGTGTGTTTAGACAAGATATCATACTGTAACACAGGCTGGTCTCTAACTCATGGCAATCCTCCTCCTTCAGCCCCCTGAGTACTAGAATCATAAATCAGATTTCTTGGGAGTCAGACACACTACCATTGTGCACGAGGTACCACTATAAATCAGATTTACCGAGACCCCCTTCCCAGTGTTGTGGAAAATGAAATGGAATAGATTTTGGAGCTAGAAGCTTTCCCCATTGCGAGCTTCATAAGTTCACGTTGTTCATAATTTCCTAGTTCAGTATATCTTACTCCTTTGTTTTTATTTGTTTTAAACAGGGTCTCACTATGTAGTTTCTAGGCCTGCTTGGAATGTGGGCAGTCCTCCTAATTTGGCCTCTGGAGTGTTGGGTTTAGGAGGCTGTGTCACCACTCCTGGAATTACTTTACTCATAATACTGCTTGTTTTGTATGATTAATTCAAGACTCCTATACTAAGATAAATTCAGCAAGATCCTAGTTTAAATAATTCTAACTTCTGCTAGAACTGGGTGTTCAGTTTGTGACATTTAAAGTTTCTGTTCTTAATATTTGTATTGACTTTAGTGCTTTTTAAATTTTTATATTTCTGTTTCTGACATTGCTACTTTAAGACACTTTACTAAGTTAGGTGTGTTGGTTTATGCCTATAATCCTTGTACTTGGGAAACTGAGGCAGGAAGCTTGCCTCAAATTCAGGGCCAGCCTGGGCTACTGCATTGAGTGCCAGGTGAGACCCTGCTTCAAAAGTAAATTAATAAATAGATCTGTTTATTACATAACTAGTAATTTCTGTGAGCTTGTGTAACTACTTACTGTTAAAGTTTTTTTTTTTTAAATAGTTTTGTTCTAACATGTGCACAAATAGACTTGACATAGAGGCAATTTATTTCCCCTTTTATAGTTTTGGATATACTGGAGACCCAAACTTAATTTGGTAATCTTAGTAAATTATCTCAGACCTTCTTCACTTTGCTGTATGTAACTAGGAATATGAAAGTGACTTAGTTCATCGTGTTTACTGAATGGACTGCTATAGGCTAAAAGTGTGTGCTAATATGTATTCTCTTGAAGTATGCTGGTTTCAGTGCATCAGAAAAGATTTGGGCCATAAAAGCTTCTGGATGAATTATAATTATGTAGACAAAATGAAATAGACATATAATAACTTGAATAAAACCCTGAGGAATTTAGGAGAGGACAAAGGACAAAAGTTTTATGTGGAACTTCTCTGCCCCCAGCTCTCATTGTAGGAGGTGTGGTAGAGGAAAGACCAGCAAGGTCCTGGGGCCAAGGAACTCCTGCATCCAAACTTGAACTTGAGATGGAGTTCCAGATAAACATCTCCAGCCAGGGAATGATCTAAGTGAAGTCAGTCTCTTGAGTGGTTGAGCAGGGCTACTGCCCTGAGTTTGCAGGGGAATGCTTAGGATAAATGGAGATAGGGCCAAGTTGTGGACATGCCTTAGTCTGCTCATGGGCTATGCATTTTCTTATTTTAGGGGGATAAAAAGCCTCTCGGAATGTGAGCTTTAAAAAATATTTTATTTATTTATTTATTTATTTGAGACAGAGGTGGGGGAGCATATGGGCCTGCCAGGGCCTCACTGCCGCTGCACTCTGTGCATCTGGCTTTACATAGTTACTGGGGATTTGAACCAGGGATGACAGGCTTTGTAAGCAGACACCTTGAACAAGCCCTAGAATGTGAATTTTTTGTTTTGTTTTGTTTTTCGAGGTAGGGTCTCACTCTAGCCCAGGCTGACCTGGAATTCACTCTGTAGTCTCAGGGTGGCCTTGAACTCATGGTGATCCTTCTACCTCTGCCTCCTGAGTGCTGGGATTAAAGGCGTGTGCCACCACGCCTGGCTAGAATGTGAATTTTTTAAAAGACAAAGTCTCTCATAGCAGACTGGCCTTCGTCTTGTGACTCTCCTGCCTTATCCTCTAGGTACTAGGATTATAGGTTGGTGTCACAAAACCTGGTAATATGGGAATTCTTTTTAAAGACTTCCTTGTTAATTTTCAAGTTCAATGAGTAGAAATTGTAATGGTATTATTTATTTTCAATTGCTTTTCTTCAGTGCTGTGTTCAGGGCAAGCACTCTACCTACCACTGCGCTATGTACATCCTTAGTCCAGGATTCAGTTTGGTTTGCATCATCATAGTTACTTTCATTGTTTTGATTTTTTTTTTCAGGTAGGGTTTTTCCGCTAGCCCAGGCTGACCTGGAATTCACTATGTAGTCTCAGGGTAGCCTTGAATTCAAGTATGATCCTCTGAACTCTGCCTCCCATTTAAAGGCATGAATTTTAATTTGAATGCTGTCACCGGACTTTTCAAACTCCTTTCAGCTTTTATCTTCTAATGACACTCACTTTCCTTGTTCTTTCAGAGTGCTTAGTGCTTCTTGTGTGGGCAGTGCCTCCCTCAGAAGAGTGGGATTGATGCGCAGTCAGTTGTCGCTCTCAGCCTACAGGGCCTGTGGTAAAGGAAGGAGCAGGGTGAAACCAAGAAGGTATCTCGTTCTTATTCTCCTCTGTATTTCTGAACTGCTGGAGAGGAAACATGCACGTGATACACACTCATGCCAATGTTGGTAGCAGCTGAGAATAGGAAATTTGATTTTAGAATACTTCAGGGGAGCCTATGTCTCAGATTTGGTTTTGTCTGTTGTTCAGGATTTCTGGCTTAATTTAGTCTTTGCTGTAAATTTTGTGTTCTTTTTCATGTCTGTTTACAATAAGGAACCTCATTCCCCTTTGCTCAGTTCTGCCCTTGATAGTCAATAGATAGTGTAAATTTATAACTTGGCTTGATTTAAAAATCTACCTTTTTTAAAAAATATTTTATTTATTTATTTATGAGAGAGAGAGAGAGAGAGAGAGAGAGAGAGAGAGAGAGAGAGAGAGAGAGAGAGAGAGAATATGGGCGCACCAGGGCCTCCAGCCACTGCAAATGAACTCCAGACACATGTGCCCTCTTGTGCATCTGGCTGTACATGGGCACCGGGGAATCGAACTCTGGTCCTTCTGCATTGCAGGCAGACGCCTTAGCCGCTAAGCCATCTCTTCAGCCCAAATCTACCTTTTTTTGAAACTACACACTGCTTAGGTGAAGATTTAATAAAAGTGGAAATCTATCAGCAGTCCTTTGTGTGAATGTGGGACGAATTTATACACCTTGTTGAATTAAGACCCTATTTCCTGAATGCTTAAGTGCCAGGTGGGGATGGGTATATAGTTAAAAGAAGCAGTTTCTGTGTCAGGAACTCAGTCTAGTGAACCAGGTGTTTCTAGTCCTTCACATTCTAGAACACGAACGGGAGAAAGTATGCTGTAAGGAGAAAAAGTACTGCACAACCATAACAGGAACTACTCTTTTCTTTTGTAAATTCATTTTAAATAAGGTATTTGGAAAATAGCATCTTTCTTAAATGGGTTTCTCAGTTTAAAAGAAAATGTTCTCTTGTGTACTGTCAGTTCATTTGCAAAGTATTTTTTTCTACCTGAAATTTGAGTCCTTGCATTAGTATATCAGTTCTGATTATTCAAAGAGCAAACAAACTAAACCTGTTAAAATTTTCTTATAGCTGCTATTCCTAAGAATGTATATAAACTAGAATTGTAGGGACTGGAGAAGTGGCTCAGTAGTTAAAGGTGCTTGTTTGCAAAGTCCACTAGTCTGGGTTTGATTTTCCAGTTCTCACGTAAAGCCAGTCACACAAAGTGGTGCATGCATCTGGAGTTCATTTATGATGGCAAGAGGCCCTGGCATATACTTTCTTTCAAATAAATAAAAATGCTTTTTAGAAAACTAGAGTTGTGCTTAGTCTAGAAATTAAATTGAGTCTCTGTGTGTGTATGTGTGTGTATGATGCACTGTGTGCAGGTGCATGGGCATGTGTGTGCTCCTGTATGTGTATGCCAGAGGTTGATATTGGGTATCTTCCTCATTTACTCTCACTTTATTTTAGGCAGGATCTCTCACTTGAACTTGGAACTCTAGTCTAGCTGCCCTGCTTGCCCTGGGGATCCCCTATCTCCATCCAAGCTCTGAGATTACAAGTGGGCCATTGACTAGAGTTTGGGTCTCCAGAGCCCATATAAAACCTGATGGGAGCCGGGCGTGGTGGCGCATGCCTTTAATCCCAGTACTTGGGAGGCAGAGGTAGGAGGATCACCATGAGTTCAAGGCCACCCTGAGACTACATGGTGAATTCCAGGTCAGCCTGGGCTAGAGTGAGACCCTACCTTGAAAAACCAAAAAAAAAAAACCTGATGGAAGTAGCACATGCCTCTAATTCCAGTGCACATCTGGCAGTGGGGGGCCAGCGAGCATTTGCAGTGGCAAACCCTTCCTAAACAAGGTGGAAGTTGGGCTGCTACCCAATGTTGTCATCTGGCCTGCACATATACATGATGGTGGCACACACATGTCATCCATATTTACACCATACACACACACACACACACACACACACACACACACGCACTCAAACAAAATAAAATTCTAGGAAAACAGGATTATTTTCCTTTCTGTCCTAAGAACAAAAAACCTTGGGGTTGGGGAGAGATGGCTCATCAGTTAAAGGCACTTGATTGCAAAGCTTGCTGGCCTGGATTCAGTTCCCCAGCCACCCACATAAAGCTGGACTGGCATTCATTTGCAGTGGCAGGAGACCCTGGTGTGGCCACATGTGCAAATGACAGAACCAAAGCCAGGAACTATGGCTCACTCACACGTTTAATCCTAGTACTTGGAAGGCTGAGGTAGGAGGATCATTGGATACCTAATGAATTCCAGATCAGCCTGGGCAAGAGTAAGACTCTGCTTTAGTCCCCCCCCCCCAAAAAAAAAAAAAAAACCCACATGTAGTTACAATTTTACTAGTGCTCTACCTGTCTGCCTTAAGTTTGAACCTAGCATATTCCTTTACTGGGTGTGGTGGTGCATGTCTATGATCCCCACACTTGGGAGGTGGAGGCAAGAGGATCTAGAGTTCTAGGTCATCCTTGGCTACATGAGTAGTGAGTTTGAGGCTAGCCTGGGTCGTCCCTGTTTCAAAACACAACAAAAGGGTTGGGAAGATGGCTTCATGGTTAAAGGCACTTGCTTCAGAAGGCTGTTGTCCCAAGCACCCAAATACAAAGTGACATGTGTGTGTAATTCCCATTTGCCTATGGAAAAATGGAGACTCATAAAATCATGAGGGAGAAGGGCAGCTAGGCTGGCCTTCCAAGGAGTGATAAACAAGAGTAACAAGACAAGGTAGAAGGAGAGAAGCAGCACTCTGAGGCTGTCCTCTGACCTCCACAAATATTGTGGCATGCCCCTCCTCAGAAAAAACCTTTTTTTTTCTTTTTTGATTGTGCTAGGGATGAAGTGCTTGCTTGCTTCTTTATCTCTCCTCTTTCCTCCCTCCCTTAAAGGTAGTGTCTGGCTGTAGCTCAGGCTGAGCCTCAGTTCACTCTGTAGTTTCATCCTCCTTCTCCCTCTCCCTCTCCCTCTCCCTC
>PVHP010035321.1:0-18553 GCA_004024765.1 Zapus hudsonius | reverse complement strand
TGAGGTGATGGTGATGGTTGAGGTGAAGGTATGGTGGAGGTGATGGTGATGGTGGAGGTGATGGTGATACTGGATATGATGATGGTGGTGATGGTGAGTGTGGCTGTGACAGTGAAGCTTGCTGGTGTCCTGATTCTCATGACTGAGGACATAAAATTCTGCTTTTTATTTATTAGTTTCAAAATCAGCCATTGAATTTTATCAATAATCCAATTACGTTGGTAAGCAAACTGCTTATGTGTTTTACATAATCATATTGGTTATAAATAGTGTTTCTACCTCCTCCCTATCAAACATATTTTCTTTATTTCTGCCCTCTCTCTTGAGCCTCCAAAATAACATTATAATCTTATGACAGTGATTTTATATTTTTATATTTGTTTGATTATGTTTCTCTGCTGTTATCGCACTCGGCAGAGGTGTTTATTTATTTGCAGATAATCATGGTGTGTTTCACTTCCTAACCCTATCATCTTTCTCATTTACTTCTGGTTTTATCAATGTTATTTTCTTTTTAGTTTCCGCTGTATAATTTTTTCTTTTATTTGGTTATCAAAGAGTTAGGGTTAAAAGTCGATCTCTCCACACATTGGTGACACTTTAGTTAAATAGTGTCTTCTTTCCTTATGATTTTTCTGAGTAATCGGAAATAAAATTTAAAGTCTGTCTAGTTACTGGGGAATACTTTTATTTGATTTGTCATATCCAAGTAATTGGGTTATCTTTCCTGAATGTTCATAATAATTTTAAATTTAAGAAGATTGTATCAGCAAAATTTTTTTTTCCTTTGGGGAGCATAAAACCAAACTAATGCAACTTTTATAAGCATTCCCTGGACACTGAAAAAAAATAACTGCTCCCATCAAGGTGAACCTGACCTTGAGAACCTCACTGTTAACATTGTGCAAGCTGAGTGAGGGCCCCAGAGACATCTAGGCCCTGATCCTCTGAACCATGAATGTTACCCCATACAGAAAAGAAACTTTGCAAATGAGACTAAGGACCTTCCAAAGGGGACATTCTCCTGAATTAATCAGACACACCCTAAATCCAATCACAAGTGTCCTTAGAAGAGGGAGGAAGATAAAGATTTAGCTGAGAAGACAGACAATGTGAGCCAGGCAGGAAGCTGTGCACTTGCTGGCTTTGCGGATGGAGGAAGCTGGGGGGTCCATGGAAGGGAAGGATGCGGGGCTCAGCCCAGAGCATGAGAGAGAGAGAGAGAGAGAGAGAGAGAGAGAGAGAGAGAGAGAGAGTGTGTGTGTGTGTGTGTGTGTGTGTGTTTGCACATGCGCATGCCTGTGGAGGCTGGAGGACCTTGAGTGTGGTTCCTCAGACACCACCCACATTTTTTAAGACAAGATCTCTCCTTGGTCTGGAGCTCCCCAAATAGACTAGAATGGCTGGCTGCCTCCCCATGTGGCAGAGCTTGGATTCCAAGTGTGCCCCAGGACACCAGGGTGTGGGTGCTGGGGTCAAATTGAGGTCCTCAGCACTTTACCAACTGAACCCTCTCATCAGGTTTGTGGAAGCTGTTCCTGCAGCTACACATCACCAGGATGGTCCTGTAACTCCTCCGTTTCTGATGACTCTGTCTATCATAGGGTAGTGATAAGGAGGAACTCACCCTACTGATTGTATTTTTGTCCATTTCTTCCTGATCTTTGAAATATAAACCTATGCAGGCCAACATGATACTTATGTGACACTACATGCCAGTTAATGACGGCTTTCAGAATTGAGTTGGTATCTATATTTTCTTGATACTGAAATCTCCATCCTTTTGGCTCTGTCTATCTTTACACTGTCTCTGATTTTACACTTAAAGAACTTCTCCTTCGTGTCTATTTTTGATTCCCCTCACAAGACTCCACTCTGATGTGGCCGAAGCCAAGCCTCCCCCACGTGTTTGACCCCATTCTCCCCAGGGCTTTGCCATCCTGTCTGTTTCACATTTCTCGCAATTTCCTTTCCACTGTGTGATGTGCACTGGGGTATTTTTTTAAAATTATATCCATGGATAGAGACTTTTAAGTCTTTCTTTCAAATATCTATTTAAATGTCCATTTCTCTGAATAAGTCAAGAACAAGGGAGGTTTTTTTTTCTCTTTTTATGTAAGACCTAAAATGTCATGTACTTTAGTTTGCTATTCTCTTGATTATTTCCTGGGTATTTGTCCATTCAATTTTATGTTATAGACCCAGATCTATCTATCTATCTATCTATCTATCTATCTATCTATCTATCTATCTATCTATCTATCTATCTATCTATCTATCTATCTATCCATCCATCCATCCATCCATCCATCCATCCATCCATCCATCCATCCATCTATCTATCTATCTATCTATCTATCTATCTATCTATCTATCTATCTATAGTTTTTGCTCTATGTAATAAGTGAAAATTGAGTTTTTTTAAACTTGTGGCCAGTTTTTCACTGGGTCACTCTTCAGGTATTCATTGAGAAGCTCCTGCTAGCCAGGTGCTGGCTGAGCTGGAACCTGGTGACATGACAATGACAGTATTTAGGACCATGTGTCCTGGCCTGGCCCTCCTGAACCCTGGTGCTCTGAGATCCACCCTGTGCTGCAGCTGTACTGTGTTTTTTAAAATTTGGCATGTGGGGTACACACATGTGTATATGCTTGTTTGTATACCCATGGGTGCACATATGTGCACAGGTGTGCATGCACATGTATACACATGAGTGCGGAGCCAGGGGTTGGGTGTCTCTCAATTACTCTTCTACCTTATTTGTTGAGCTGAGGTCTCTCACTGGTCTTATTCACCGATTTGACTAGTCTATCCAACTAGTCCTGTCCATACCTCTCCAGCACTGGGATCACAGGTTTTGCATTTTTACATGGGTGCTGGGGATCTGAACTCAGGTCCTCCCTCGTACTTGTGTGACAAGTACTTTGCCCAGTGAGCCATCTCCCCAGTCACTGATTGCCCTGTGTTCTTCAGTGTGCCCTTCCCTGAGAGCCAAGAATCCTGCTCCCCGCTTTTGCGCCCAAGCCCCCAGGTTTCAGACTACACTTGATTTCTGGAAGGAGCATTCCAAAGTCCACAGTTCCAACTCCCAAACCTTCTACCAAGCAGTGGCCTATACTTGTCTCCCCATTCAACTCACTGTGGCAACAGACAGCACATCTTCTAGGCACTTCAGCAAGTGGCCTTGGCTTTGTCTGTTTCCTTCTCTCTGTCCCCTAGGCTGTAGGCATCAAAGTGCCTAGACTTGAATTATTGTTTTGTTAATTCTTCCTAGTGTAGCCCAGTGCCTGGAACCTTACAATAGAGGCTTATTATTAACTAAGGAGTGAGTGAACTGCATCCTCTTGGACATCATTGTTGATGCCAACTGGTTTTCTGTCCAGTGTAAGTTTGGACGCACTGACTCCCAGCATCTGTGTGACTGAGCACAACAGTTACCTTCTCATTGCGGGACGGAATACCTGACCAGAAGTAGCATAGGGAAGGAAAGGGTTCATTTCCAACTTATAGTTTTTTAAAAACATTTATCTATTTATTTATTTATTTATTTATTTATTTATTTATTTATTTATTTATTTGAGGGAGGGAGGGAGAGGGAGAGAGGGAATGGGCATGCCGGGGCCTCTAGCTATTGCAAACAAATTCCATATGAATGTGCCACCTTGTGCATCTGGCTTTATGTGGGTACTGGGGAATTGAGCCCAAGTCCCTAGGCTTTGCAGACAAGTGCCTTAGCCACTGAGCCATCTCTCCAGCCACAGCTCACAGTTTTTGGGGGAAGTTTCATCATAGTGGGGAAAGCATGGCAGGGGCAGGAAGCTGGCTCACATCTTCACTCAGCAGCAGCAGGCAGGAAATAGAAAGAGGGACGTCACTAGGAATAAAACCCAGTGGGACTGGACTAATAATGAGTGACACACCTCCTCCAGCAAGGCTCCACCTTTCAAAGGCTCTACCTGTTGGGGGTTAAGTATGAGGCTTAATCACAAACACGTGAGGCTATGGGGGACAGTTCACATTCAAACCACCACAGTAAATGTCTAGGTCACATTAGTTTTTGCTTCATTTTAAGTAATCTGCCTTTCTCTCTCCCCTCTGTCTATATGTATACATATGGGGAGAGGGAAGAAAGAGAGAGAGAAAGAGAGAGAGACTTCTATAATAGTTTCTCATAATTTTGTGTTGGTCTACTTTCATTAATTTGATCTGGTAGGTGATGAGCTCTTTACATGCCCCCACCGTCCTCTGTGGATTAAATCTTCCTTCTTTCCAGAGCAAGCCGTTCACACCCCCATCTCTAACCCTTTGAACAGAAAACCTGTGCTGAGAGAGTGTTTGAATTGGCTCATGTGGAAAAAAAAACAACGTTTGCTCAGGGTTGGCTCCTGCTTTATGAATTTTTAACCTTACATAAATCAAACTGTAAAAATGGACAAAGGACAAATTTCCTGTGCTGAGACTAAAATAGAAGCCGTCTGTGTCCCTCAAACAATTCCAATTATGTTACCATCACCAAACCAAGCTGCGATGAAGAGGCAGAATATTTATATTTAGGTCCTGGAGCATAATGTAAAATAAATGAAAACAGTCTATCTTCTCACTGCGGAAGTTATGCCACTTTCTGACTTAAAAAGGCAACTTAAAGACCAGGCTGTGAAAGGCCGGTGTGGGCCTGGGGCAGGACCTGCTCTCATCGCTGTCCCCAGAGCTGTCCTTACAAGCTCCCCAAGACTAAATGATTAATTTAATTTGAGGAAAAATCAGTCCTAGAAAGGCTTAAAGCAGGTCGAAGAAATGTAAAGCAGTATCCATGATAGAATTTGTTGTTTTGTTTTTCGAGGTAGGGTCTCTCTCTAGCCCAGGCTGACCTGGAATTCACTCTGTAGTCTCAGGGTGGGCCTGGAACTCACAGCGATCTTCCTACCTCTGCCTCCTGAGTGCTGGGACTAAAGGTGTGCGCCCCCATGCCTGGCTTGAGATTGGGACTCAACTGCAGATCTGTGAGATGGAATCTTACTCTGCAGAGAGATCCCTGAGACACAATCGGACACTGCTGTCTTAATACTTTAATACCCTCACTAATTTAACAAGGATCGCTTTTGTGTGTTTGTGTACATGTGCATGTGTGTGCAGGTGGGCATGCAAGTATATGCAGGTGTATGTTGAGGCCAGAGGAAAACCTTGGGTGTCATTCCTCAGGAAAGCCACCTGTCATGGTTTGGTCCAGGTGTCCCCCACAAACAAATGAATGTGTTCTGATTGATCGATCCTCAGCTGATGACAGTTTAGGTTTTACAACCTCTTTGGAGCTGTGTTGTCGGGAGCGTGCTATGGGGGTTATAAACCAGCTTCCCCTTGTCAGTGTTGGGCACACCTTCCTGCCGCTATTTGCAGTGCTATGGCGGAGGTGATGTCCACCCCTGTGCTCATGCCATCGTTTTCCCTGCCAGAATGGAGTCTCCCCTCGAGTCTGTAAGCCAAATAAACCTATTCCTCCACAAGCTGCTTTTGCTTGGGTTCTTTCTGCACAGCAACTAGAACGTTGACCACCACACCACCCTACCCCTTCTTTTTGAGACAAGGTCTCTCACTAGCCTGGAACTTGCCAAGTATGCCAGACTGCCTGACCAGCAAGGCCCAATGATCTTCCTGCCTCTGTCTCCCTAGCGCTAGGGCTATGAGCCTGCACCACCAGGCCTGTCTTTGTGTCACACAGATGCTATGCATCAGGCTCAGGTCTTCATCCATGCCCAGCAATCACTTTGCCAATCTCCCCAGCCCAACCAACTTCTCTTCTGTGACTTGAGTCGTGACTGAGAATATGAAAACAACCGAGAGACTTGTTTGGATGGGGAAGTCACAAGCTGACATGGAAGTGGTGACAGGTGTGGGGTGGAAGTGGGTGACGAGAAGCTGGACAGTATCCTGAGGACAAGTAGGCAAGCAGCCTGGAATAAGAAGAGAGAGCCTCATCTCAGAAAAGTGGAGGCTTTGACAGGTTTAATGGAAATGTTGTTCTAATGTGAGCAGAGTGAAGAAGTCAGTCACTCATTCTTTCTTTATCTGTTACATATTTGCTGAGATCCTTCCAGAGGGGTAAAGGTGCAGGCAATAAAGGTGACAGCCTCAGACCCCACGGGCCTCATGCTCTTGTGGAGTGACTGGAATAGAGAGAGTAATACCGTGATGGATAAGTGTATGGTGACAGCATCTGTGCAGAAGACAGAGATGGCTCAGACAGGTACTTGGGGTGGCATCCAAGGACTGTGGGAGAGAAGAGGAGGCATCTCGGAGGAGCTGGCATTTAGGGTGAATACTTAGGGATGGGTGGGAATTTAAAATAAGTTGTGTGTTTGGGGTGGGCTGCAGCCAACACTGGGAATGTTCCAACTGCAGACCTCTAGACCCAGAGGTTAGGGTTTCCAAGACCCCAAGAAAGAGTGGTCCAAGGTGACTCTGGATGGATGAACCTTCCACAGAACTCAGTGAAGGAGGGCAGGAAGCTACTGTCTGTGCACATAATGGGGTCTTGGCTGCTGTGTAGATGGTGGATCAGAAGGGAAAAGTTGAAAAGCTGCCATGGTCCAAAGGCATGTTTATAAACACAGCTTGCACTGGGAAATCAAGCTGGAGCTGAGCTGGGATCTCCTCCTTGCTGACCAGCTGTAGGATTCTGGAGAGCCCTACATAGCCTGTCGGGGGAGAAAAGTCATCAATGGTGTTAACCAACAGTGGATCCTGTAAGCTACACAACTGGCCAGCCAGGCCAAATGTGCCAACTGGAGCAATGGTGGCACGTCTGTTATGGGGAAAACAAATTGCTCTCTGATTGGGCTTGAGGCCCGCTCCACAGAAGAAAATTCACATCTGATACTGAACACCTAATCAAAGCCTGTGGCTGGGGAGGTTATAAGCCCCATGGGGAAACTACTACTATTGTTTAGATGTATTATGACCACCAAATTGTCATGCTTATATATTAATGCTACTCTCACTTTTGGTTAGACATGGTCATGACTTCTGGGGTGACTCAAAGCTCATTAAAGTGTTTGAAAAGGAGTGACAGTAGAGTGTTCAGTACTAAGTGAGACATCTCTGTCACACCCTCCAATGCTCAGGGACTGTCATAGTCAGCCACATGTCACTGGGATGAATCTTCAAACCAGGCACAGTTTATGGGAGGAAAGTATTTATTTAAGCTACAGATCCAGGGGAAGTTCCACAAAAGTGAAAGAGGCTGGTCCTCTTTCACAGGTCCAAGCAGAGAAAGAAACCATCAACAGCACCACACACACAAAGCAGCAAACAGGCAGGAGGGCAAGCAGAGAATTTCTCCCCCTTTATATAGCCTTAGGATGGGGTCTTAAAAGTCCCTTCCGCAGACTTAATGGCTTCCTGAGTCTCTGGAATTTCCTTCCTGCACTGCCCACATGTTTACTTCCAGCTTCTTTGAGCTTCTTTATATCCTGCCCCTCGCTGAGAGGCGGCCTTCCTGTAAACATCCTCAGAGACCCACCCAAGACAATTAAAAAGATCAAGTTGACAACAAAACCTAACCATCACAGGGACCAATGTTGAAGAGATGGCAGAAAGAGTGTAAGAGCCAAAGGAAGGGGAGAAGTGCTTTGCGATACCATCTTCCAGACACAAAGTAGTCATGGAACTCATGACCTCAGAGTTGCTGATGAGCCCTGTACAATAGAAGGGGAGAGTGATGAGATCAGAATAGAAGAAGGGGTTCAGTGTAGGAGGAATAATGGAGAGGGAAAAAGGAGGATGGTGGGAGGGGTTTATGATCATGCTATATTGTCTATATCTATGGAGGTTATCAATAAAAAGTATTTTTAAAAAGCAGTCCTGGCAACCCTGGAGAAAATGCTTCAGGTATTGGGAGCTGCAGGGAGGGAATCGCCCAGGATGGCTCCATGTTCCTGCTGAAGCCACTGAGTTTGGGATGGGATAATGCTTACCAGAGAGGAAAGGTCTAAAGTCACTTTAATGCTTTGGGGCTGGGGCAAGAGTTTGGGAAGTAAGCATGAGATTTGGGGACAAGACTGTGAATGCCTTAGAGACCCTGGATGGAGAAGCCAGGCAGACAGTGCACAACAAGAGCTGAGAGAGGAAACAGGTCACCAGGGTGAAGGGTTGGGGGGGGAGGCTGGTAAAGCCCTGTCTCGGTCCCTTCCACCTGTCTCATAAGGGAAGCAGCCATCACAAAGACACATGGGATCTCAGTGTGGGGTTCAAGCTTACCCAAGAGGGACATGACCTGGCTCTCTGCCTCATGCCTTAGCAAAGAGCAGTCACACCCCCCCCCAAGTGAGAGCTCTGACTCAGTCAGTGTGCAGAAACCCTTTAATAAAGCTGGGGCTGTTCTTTTAAAGACAGAATTCATGTAGCCCAGGTTGGCATTGAACTTGCTACTTGGCCAACTATGACCTTAACTTCTGATCCTCCTGAGTGCTCGGATTATATTACAGACATGTGTTACCACACCTGGTTTACACAGTGCTGGGAATTGAACTCAGGACCTTGTGTATGCTAAACAAGCACTCTACCAACTGAGCTACATTCCTAGCCCCGAAGAACTTTCAAAATTCAGATAAAACTCATCTTGATTCATGCATTCACTTGCAAACCTGATGTCAAATATGAGCTTTTTACTCAAATTCACTGATCTGTATCTTCTCCTCCAGGCTGAAAAATCCTTGTGCCCAGTAACACGGCATCACTTCTCCCTCACTTACTTGTCCCTGGGCCACAGCCTCAGAGCAAGACGCTGATGCTGCCACTGGAGATACAGTTGCTGCAAATGGTCCTGGTATGAGATGCATCCACCTAGGCTGGGGAGGTGGCACAGCAGGTAACATGTTTGCCACAGGAGCATGGGGACCCGAGTTCAGATCTGTAACACCCATGGAAAGTGCCAACCCTGGAGGGGCATCTCTGTAATCCCATCCTGGGGTGGTGGAGGGCTCCCTCGAGACTTACTGGCTAGCTTGATTAGCCAAAGGGGTGAGCTGAGCTCCAGGTTCAGTGAGAGACCCAGTCTCAAAAAAAAAAAAAGGTGGAGGGCTGGAGAGATGGCTCAGCTGGAGATGGCTGGAGAATTGACCCAGGTTCAATTCCCCGGTACCCACATAAAGCCAGAGGCACAGAGTGGCGCGTGCATCTGGAGTGCGTTTGCAGAGGCTGGAGGACCTAGTGCGCCCATTCTCTCTCTGTCTGTCTCTCTTCTTTCTAAGTCTTCTTCAATAAATAAATAAATAAATAAAATAAGGTGCAGAGTGATTGAGGAAGACACTCAACATCAAGCTCTGGCCTCCACACATGAGTGTGCGTGCACACACACACATACACACCACACACACATGCACATGCACACACACAGCATATATACCACACACACATGCACACACACTCACACACACCATACACACACATACATGCTGTACACATACATATACACACATGCACACCATACATGCACACATATACACACCATACACATACACACACATACACCCACACCATGCACGCACACATACACACCATACACACATACACACATACATGTACACCATACATGCACACATATACACACCATACACATACACACACCATGCACACACACATACACACACATACATATATACATACCATACACATACACACAAATACACCATACACATGCACATATACATACACATACATATACACATACACATACACATACACACCATGCACACACATACACACTATACAAACACATACATACACACCATACATACACACATCACATGTGCTCGCATACATACACTCTCCATTTCATTTTGCATCCCACTTTAATGGATAGTATTATCTATGATTTTGTTACATAATTCTGTAGAATATTTACACTGTGTAAAGATTTCCACTTCCCTCCCCACCACTTTCCTCTCTCCAGCCTGCATTTTTCACCTCCCCTCCCCTCCCATGTCCACCTTCCCTCTCTTAGAGGTTCAGAGTGTATCCTACACCCCAGCCTGTCTGAGCTCTTATTCAGACATAATACCACCATTGCAGGCCTCCGCTCTCCAGGGCTGAGTCCCTATATAGCACCACAGCCGATGTATCTCATCATCTGTGGAAAGGTGTGGTTTCCAGTCTCTCTTACTGGAAATAAGGTTGGAAGAAATCGACTTTCTCATGGAGTTTTTGGCGCACATATTTTGGAGTAACTTCTGCATTCCAGATCTTAATGATGCACTTGTGGGGGGGGGGAGGCGACAACACTATTATCTTTGAATGTTTCTGTCTTCCCCGCCCCCAACATTAATATATTAAAACCCTCACTCCCAAGGTGACACCCTAGGAGATGGGGAGGGGGCAGCTTTGGGAGGCCAGCCAGGTCATAAGAACAGAGTGCTCATGAGTGGGATTAGAGCCCCTATGAAAGAGACCCCAGGGAGTCCCCTCACCCCTCCACCATGGAAGGACGCAGTGGCAATGTGACACTTAAAAAGCCAGCCCTCCCTCAGCAGGGCCCATCTTAAGCTCTCAGCCTCCACAGGGATACAAGACAACCTCCTGTCCATGGATTTTGTTTGTGGCACTTTGTTGCAGCACACTGAGAAACTGACCCTGGAAAGGCTGAGAGTCAGCGGGGCTGGGGGAAGAAAGAACCTGCTGGAATGTGGGGAGGTCAGAGGGAAGCCAAGGGCGGGGTGGGGTGCAGGGGTCCCTGCTCAGAGGCTCTGGGCCATCAGCACAGTCCAGCAGAAACCTGAACGCAGCAAGGATGTGAGCCATTGGGGGCGGGGGGAAGACACACACAGACAGAGAATTCCAGAAAGGCAACTGGAGGCTGTGCTATGGAGCGTGGCTGGGACCAGTTCCAAGGCACATCCCAGAATGCCAAGACCCTAGGCCACTGGGAAATGGCCCAAAGAGAAGGCACCTCACCTTGAGCAGTGTCCTGGCCAGCTCCCATACCCCTTGGGACTCCCCTGCTGCTTAGCCTAGACTTGGGTGGAGAGTGCACACCCTCCTTGCCTCTAAGCAGACACGACTGGAGAAGTGTGCAGAATACTACCCAGCCCCTGTCCCCAAGAGTCCCTAGTACGTGCTGCTCCTCGCTGTCAGCTAGGCTCCCCCTCTCTCCCAAGCACCCCTTGGCTTGCAGCCTTGCAGCAATTACCTGGCTCCACCTGCATTCCTTTAGGTGATTAGGCACCCAGCCTTGCCCTGGGTGCACCCTCTCAATGCATCTCCCTGTCTCAGGCCCCACCCCAACGACCACACAAGGCTTTCTCTGGCACCCACTCGTGATGCCTCAGTTCATACCTGTAGCTTAGAGAAGACGTCACGGACATTAGGTAAGAGCGACTTGTTGAAGAGAAAGTTAGCTGAGGAGAGAGAAGGAGATACCGGAGGGTTCTCAGGCCTTGGAACCCACTTGACCTGTTTTACTGTTTGAAGTGGTAAGGATCACATGAGTGCCTGGGCCACAGGGGAACATGTGGTTCAATGCTACCTGTTCATAAGGGCAACAGGAGCTGAGCTCAATGGAGGCCACACAGAAAAAGCAGTTGTGAAGAATAGCGCTGCTATAACAAGACGCTATCAGCTGGATGGCTTATAGACAACAGAAGTTTATTTCCCCAGTTCTGGAGGGTAGACATATAACCGGGAGGCTCTGGCAGATGTGGAGTCCAGTGAGGGGCCACTTCTTGGCCCACAGATGAAACCTTCTCACAGTGTCATCACAGGACAAGAGATACAAACTCTGGTCTCTTGCAAGGACTTGACTTTTAGGACTCGATCATTTCCCAAAGCCCGACCTTCTGATGTGGAAGAGCAGAGTCTGCAAGGCCTTGTCATTGAGTTCTCTGGTGGCTTCCTGAGTTTCCCCTTCTCCCTGGGAGAAGTCTTTTCTTTTCACTCCAGGTTTGGCCTCATCACTCAGCAGGACCCAGAAATATAACTGATGAGTCCAGACACCCTGAGAGGAGGGAATGCCAGAGGCAGAAGAGAAGAGATGACAGACATTGGCTTGGGTACAGGGTGGTGTGGGAAGAGGGAAGGAGATGTTGATTATCTCCAAGCCTGGGGGAGAGGCTGGTCTTGCTCAGGCTCCTCCACGTGGGTGGTGGGGCAGCTGTGTCTCTGAGGCTGTGTGTGGGTGGGCACCCTGCTTCAGGGAGGGAAAGTTGCCCCACTGGAGAGGGAGGAAGAGCAGGTGGAGAAAGGAAGGGGGAAGGCAGGGATGACAGGTGAGAGGCTGGGAGCAGGCCAGGCCAGGGGGTAACAGTGTGGGGGGCCGGGAGGGGGAGGGGGAGGGGAACTGAGGAGACTAGAGAGAGCTCCATTCTCTTTTGGTAGCACATCATGAAAGTCCCTTCCACAAAATCTATGCTCACTACTGGGCAAGCTAACCAGCCTCAGCCTGGCCGCGCCTCATGCTGGAGCAATGATAAAGAATGATGTCAGGGCTGGAGAGATGGCTCAGCGGTTAAGGCACTTGCCTCCAGTGCCTAAGGCCCTGGGTTCAATTCTCCAGGACCCACATACGCCAGACCCACAAGGTGGTGGCCCTGGTGCCCCCCCCACTCTCTCTGCTAGAAAATGAATAAATAAAATATTTTTAAAAAAGAATGATGTCATTAATTTCCGGGAGGCCTTCTAAGTAAGGACTTGTATGTTAGTTCACAAAATGTCACAGACATCGAGAACCATGTCTTCCTGGCCTCTTTAGTAGACTTGTTCCTAAAATTTCATCCAAAAAGTAGGCATCAAAATACAGATTATGCTTTGCATTTCGTATCTTTCCGATGTTGGATCCTTCTTTACTCAAGATGCGTGTGGAATGTCCCCTAGCGGAGGTGTTATTTTGGGAGGTTGTGGAAACTTTTTGACATGAGGCCTAGCTATCAAGACCTAGGGCTGTAGGGACAGGACTTGAGTCCATTTCCTGTCTGAGCATGTTGCTTCCTGTTTGGCCACTGAGATGTGAGCAAGCATCCCCACACTTCCACTGCCACAGATGGGAGCCGCTTCAACCCCCTATGTGAGTGCAAGTGAATCCCCCTTTCCCCAAACCACTGCTTTATTTTATCCCAGCAACATGGAGAATAAATCATAGTGTGCTAGTCAACAGAGCTTTGAAAAATCTCTGTCAAAAAGTGAAATCACACTTTTGGGGAATAGGGAGGTTATTAGTGGCTCAGAGCTGGAGTTTTAGGCAAAGGGCAAGGAGCCAGAAAACCAGTGGTAGAGTTGGGTGTGGTGGCGCACGCCTTAAATCCCAGCACTTGGGAGGCAGAGGTAGGAGGATTGCCTTGAGTTCGAGGCCAGCCTGAGACTACAGAGTGAATTCCGGGTCAGCCTGGACTAGAGAGAGACCCTACCTCAAACAAACAAACAAAAAAAAAGAAAACCAGTGGTGGATTGCAGCTCAGAAGGGACAGTGTGTGGTGGGTCAGCAGGCAGAGGAAAGCCATGTGTGAATGGAGAAGCAAGATTAGAGAGAAGGGAGAGAAAGAGAAGAAGAGAGAGGGAGGGCAGAAAAGAGGAGAGAGAGAGAGAGAGAGAGAGAGAGAGAGAGAGAGAGAGAGAGAGAGAGAGAGAGAGAGAGAGAAGGTGTGTGTATGACGGACAAGCAGATGAGACAGAGGGATTCAGAAATACCTTGTGTCAGGAATGGAGCCAGAAGCAAAGGAGTTGGCACTTGACTTCTTCCGTCCATGCCCTCGGGGCATGGCAGACTTGCCCAGTGGGTAAGGGGCTTGGGAAGGTGTGGGCCAGTGCTCAGGGAAGAAGACAGGCTGGTGAGATCCACCATTGAATAGTGAGCTCTCTGGGGGAAGTGAGCCTTTTGAAGATCTGAGTTTGGGGAGGAGGCTTTGAAACCTGGAAAATGTCTCTTCTAATTTCAGATGTCCCCAGTTCGGCTTGTGGTCCAGAGCACAAAGCTTTTAAAAGCTGCAGGTCCTCAGTGTCCTCCTTAGATTCCAGGCCAGTCCACTGGGCTAGGGCAGCTGGATTTTTATGTTTGGAATGTTCTCTTGGGTGCAGAAGCGCCACCACTTGCTGCTTAAGCTGGACCATTTCACACAAACCTCAATGGCTGTTTGGTGCCCAAATGCTTCAGCTGATACCCACTTTCTGGTCCCTCAGTGTGGTTAGCAAGGCAGACCAAGTATTTGAAGAACTTCAGCCTGACAGCCTTAGAGATTTTTCTCCTCATAAATCACATGAAACTTCTTTATCCCATCATTCTGCTCCTGTAACCAACACCACAGACTCAGAAATTTATTAAGAATAGAAGTTTGTCTGGCCCATGGTTCTGGAGGCTGGGAAATCCACATGGAGAAGCCACTTCTGGCAGGAGCCTTCCTTCGGCATGATTTATTGGCAGCCTCATCACAAGAGGCGAGAGCAGGAGAGGCAAAGAAGCCAGGCTGGCTGCCACAGCAAACCCTCTGGGCAGGTGAGGAAGCCGCTTCCACAGTACCAACATGGATCCATTCTGAGGGTAGAGCTTCATGACCCAGCCACCTTCTAAACCTCCCACCTCTTAACAGGATTGCACTGGGGACAAGCTTGTCAACGCATGAACTCTGGGGGCCAAGCTCATATCACAGCAGTCACAATCTTTAGAATGGGTGACACGGTGGCAGAGGCTGAGCAGGGATGCGAGCCAATGCCTGAGAGCCTGGAAACCACATGGGAATCCTCAGTAGCAGGCGTCCATGCTCCTGTTAATTTCTACCGGTGCTTCTATGTGACTGTGAAGAGCCCTCATTGCTTGTCTTCTCTCAGTTAAGTCGGGCAAGATCTCAAAGTTGTGACTTCTCTGAAAGACTGACGCTTGCTCACACTCTGCCAGCTCCTTTCAAAGTGTTATCTCTCCACGACTCTGCTAGAAGCCATGGATGCCAGCCTCCTAAGTGTTATCCTATTCAAGAAGAATTGAGTTTCTTTTTAAGAGAACGTGCCACTGAGAATCTGGCTTCCTGCTCAGTTCTCAACTGCTTTGGACTTGATTAGATTTTAGTATGGAAAATGGAGGCTGCCTGTTCAAACAGGGGACGGGGGAGAACATCTGGGACTGTAAGACGATCACCCAAAGGCCCTGAGTCCTGGGTCCTCATATATAACAAAGATGCATGGCATGGGTAGTCTCCAGACACCGATCTCCTCAGGGCTTCCATTTCTGGGTCTTCGGTGTGCTGAGACAGTCAAAAGGTCTCAGCACACCGAGGACCCAGAGGTCACACGGAACAGTGCCTGAGCAGGGAACAGCTCTCCACATCCCGTCTGTATGTCTTTCTTCCCAGGCCTATTAACAACCCTGACGGATTAGCACCGTGTACTCTGTCTCTCACTGCGTGCCTTTCTCCTCGCCTTCTCTTTAATGAACTTTCATTACACATCTGAAAGTGCTCTTTAGTACAAATGGTAAATAGTGAAGAGAAAAACCTCAACAGCACAGGGCTCATCAAGAGTAGTTACCTACTAAATGATCCATTTGCATGCAGCCCCTCTGTATCTGCACACAGATCTGGTGACTCTGAGGGAGGTGTAGCTAAGCAGAGCAGCGGCCCACTCTCCCTCCATCTTCAGGGGCTTGATTGTAAGAAACAATCTTGGCATCTAGGAAAGTCTTTGAGGTTAGTATAGTTAGACGCAGCCACTCTCCTGTCTTCATGGGCTTTACTAAAGAACACTGGAAATCACTCAAGATCCAACTGGATTGGCCGTGGCTCAAGATAAACAATATGAAAGAAAGAAAGAAAGAAAGAAAGAAAGAAAGAAAGAAAGAAAGAAAGAAAGAAAGAAAGAAAGAAAGAAAGAAAGAAAGAAAGAAAGAAAGAAAGAAAGAAAGAAAGAAGAAAAAAGAAAGAAAGAAAGAAAGAAAGGAAGAAAGAAAGAAGAAAAAAGAAAGAAATGAAGGAAGGAAGGAAAGAAAGGAAGAAAGAAAGGAAGGAAGGAAAGAAAGGAAGGAAGGAAGAAAGAAAGAAAGAAAAAATGAAAGAAAGGAAGGAAGGAAAGAAAGAAAGAAGAAAAAAGAAAGAAAGAAAGGAAGGAAGGAAGGAAAGAAAGGAAGGAAGGAAGGAAGGAAGGAAGGAAGGAAGAAAGAAAGAAAGAAAGGAAAGAAAGAAGAAAAAGAAAGAAAGGAAGGAAGAAAAGAAAGGAAGGAAGGAAGGAAGGAAGAAAGGAAGGAAGGAAGGAAAGGAAGGAAGGAAGGAAGGAAGGAAGAAAGAAAGAAAGAAAGAAAGAAAGAAAGAAAGAAAGAGTGGATCAAGCGAGATCTACTTGTTTTCTCTGACTCTTCATTTGGTTTGCTTTTGTTTGGAAACAAACCAAACAGTGTAAGCTTCTGAAGGAATTCAGAGCCCATTCTTTGGCTCATCAAGTTCCCAAGAAGGCGCTTCCTTGGTCTCCCCGGGATCTTTATCCAAGGGTCTGGACCTCTCACCCAGCTGTGAATGGCCACTGGTGCTTTGATGTACAGCTGACAAATCCTTCCATGAACATTCTCATCTGTAGACGTGTTATTTACTGGAACTGAGTCACAGTATTTTACAGTCAACACAAATGGAAGATAGCATCATGGTCCCCCAAAGATGTCCACGCCCCAACCTCCAGAACGCGGGAATGTTTCCTTACATGGAAACAGTCTTCCAGGTGAGAAGAAGCTAAGGATTCTGAAAAGGAGATGGTGTTGTGGATTGTACAGGTGGGTCCTGTGCCACCCCAAGGACGCTTACAAGAGGAGGACAGCCACACCTTACACGAGGAGGGGAAGGAGAGGGGCAGAGGGGGAGAAGGAGGGTGAAGAAATAGATGAAGAGGAGGAAGAGAGAATGAGGGGTAGACGAGGGAAAGGAGAGGAGAGGAAGAGGAGGAGGAAGGGAAGGGGGGAAGGAGGAGAGAATCAATTAGCATATCTATGACCGCACAAGCTTTTATTTTTTTGTTGTGCAAACATTTAAAATCTGCTCCTTAGTGATTATGGAATCTATATCCTATGATTAACTGTACTCACCTGTGCTGTACAGATCTCCTGTTTAATTCCTCTATTTAATTGAACTAAGAGTGCTCTAGGCCCACCCTGTCCTCAGCCTCAGTGACCACCCTTCTCTCCACTTTACTGAGTGAGATGAGCTATTTCAGATTCTGTGCCTAAGTGAGACCATACAGGGTTTGTCTTTCCATGTTTCCAATGTTCTGATTCACCTGTGCGGTTGTCAATGCCAGGATCCGGTTCTGTCTGTGGTTCCATAGTAAGCCTCCCATCCACACTGGGTCTGTATATCACACTTGCTTTTTCCATCCGTTCACTCATGGACGTGAAGGTTGCTTCCAAGGCTGACCTGTGACCAACGCTCCTTGAATGCGGGGATGCAGATGGAGTTCAGCACTCCGATTTCAGAGCCATTGGATAAGTGCATGGAAGGGGGATGGCACCGCTCATCTGCCTCAGGCTTAGGGCCAAGTTGTGTGGATGTGTGTATGTGCATGCGTGTCTGCTGGGTGTACATGAACACACCTGCCATGTGTCTGTGCATGTTCCATACCTGCCATCTTGAAGTAGCACTGATACATGCTGTATACCTGTCCATGGCTTAGGGGATGTTGTGAGCATCTGCCCATGGCTTAGGGGATGTTGTATCTGTCCACAGTTTAAGGGATGTTCTGAGTATCTGTCCATAGTTTAGGGGATGTTGTGTCTGTCCATGGCTTAGGGGATGTTGTGAGTATCTGTCCATGGTTTAAGGGATGCTCTGAGGATCTGTCCATCGTTTACGGGATGTTGTATCTGTCCATGGTTTAAGGGGTGTTCTGAGGATCTGTCCATGGCTTAGGGGAATGTTTGAGTATCTGTCCATGGTTTAAGGGATGCTCTGAGGATCTGTCCATCGTTTAGGGGATGTTGTGAGTATCTGTCCATGGTTTAAGGGGTGTTCTGAGGATCTGTCCATGGTTTAAGGGATGTTGTATCTTTCCATGGCTTAGGGGATGTTCTGAGTATCTGTCCATGGCTTAGGGGATGTTCTGAGTATCTGTCCATGGTTTAAAGGATGTTCTGAGTATCAGTTCATGGCTTAGAGGATGTTGTGAGTATCTGTCTACCATTTAAGAATATATTCAGAATATTTGTCCATCCTGTTAGGGGATATTCTGAAATTGTCCGTGTTGACTTTGGGAGAATGTTTTTGTTTTGTCTATATGCCAGTGCATTGGTACATCAGTACTGTTTCTCCTTACTGGGCATTTGGGTACTTTGCATATTTTTCCATTTTAAGTAACTCTGCAAGGAATGTCTTTTCAGATCAACCCTTGTCATTTACCTTGGAGCAGCATTATTGGGTCAGAGGGCATTTGCATTTGAAGCTGCAACTCTGCTTAGAAGGAGAGGCTGAAGCACAACAGGGGACTTTCTAAAACAGCAGGCACTGTTGTCCTTTGGTGGCGGCAGCTGACTGCGCTTATCCATCTATTGCCCAGGTATTTTGAATGTGTGTGCTATCTATCTTAGAAATGATTTTGCTAAAAAAAAAAAAA
>PVHP010035320.1:0-18553 GCA_004024765.1 Zapus hudsonius | reverse complement strand
AAATCATTGGTTTCTGTCTCACTGGCTTATCCTGTGTTGATTTAATGGCTGTGGCTGTGGGCCCCTTGTTCATCCCGTCATTCTCTGCGGGGTTCCATTTGGATCCTCCACGATATGACTGTGGTGGGTCCTCTCTTGCCAGAATCTCAGCTATCGGCCTACGGTCGGTTGGTAGGGTTAGATGGGCCCCAGCTCTCTCACTGCATCCTGAAAAATACAAACACAATTGCCTCTGGTGAGCACGGTCCTCGATGGAAGCTTCCACTGGTGAGAATCGTGTGCTGGGAGGTATCTGCGGCTCAGAGTGTGACTGCAGTTTTTGTCCACGACCTGGATCCCTGCTGAAAACCCTGACCCTTGTTACCCAAGGGACGTGGTGTGTCTGTAGTCAGCCATCTTGACCCGGAACAACACTCAGTTTTTATGTGGATGCTAGACACAAAAGTCCTCGTGCTTGTGTGGAAAGCCCTTTACCATGAGCCATCTTCTCTAGACCCACAGTGTGTGTGTGGGGGGGTTAATTCTCCTTTTTATGTATGCTTATCACATAATTTTTTGTTTGCTTTTTTAAAAAAATAATTTGCATGGGGAGAGAGAGAGAGAGAGAGAGAGAGAGAGAGAGAGAGAGAGAGAGAGAGAGAATATGTGCACACCAGAGTCTCCAGCCACTAAAAATAGACTACAGATGCATGCACTACTTCATGCATCTGGCTTTTATGTGAATACTTGGGAAATGAACCCAGGCCATTTAGCTTTTCAGGCAAGCGCCTTAACCATCTCTCCAGACCTTGATTGCTTTTTTGAGTCAGTCACTTCAGCTCATGCTGACCTGAAGCCTCCTGCTTTAGCCTCCCCAGAGCTGGGATTATAGGTGTGTACCACCACACCTAGCTGTATCACATCATGTTTGACTGAATGTTGTGCATCATGGGTCAGACATTAAAGAACGAGGTATATGTGCCTTGAGGTGGTCATGCATCTGAAGTTGTTACTGTAAGAGGGTTAAGCTCAGTTTGGATTTTGTTTTTGCTTCCGTTACTTTTAGGTCATCACCACCCTGTCTTGTTACCATGTGCTCAGTACAGAGGCTGTTTCCAAAAGGGTGTTTCCCTGATGCTGCTCTGCTCTCTGCTTTCAGCCTTTCTACACTTCTGGGCTCTTGCCTTCCCCAGCCCTGATTCTTGGACTTTCTGCTTGTCTGTTGATCTTCTCTCCTGTCCTTGTCCAGCTGTGGCCTCAGGCCGTCCCTGTGGCTCTGGCTCCTGGAGCTGGGATTTCTTAAGTCTCTTGCCTCTCCTCATGGCAGTTTTTCTTCTCTTCTCCTTTGACTTTTTCCAGCCCACATGACTTCTCACCTGTGCTTTGAGACAGGATTTACTTGCCTGCTCTCTCAGTCACCAGAGGCCTTAGTTCTGTTGGGGAGAGGGGCCCTGGCTGAGCTGTGCCTTCTGCTCTGCACCCCTCCATCTCCATGGGGAGCACACTCTGTGGAGGCTTTCTGGAAGGCTTCTGCTAGTAGATGTGAGCTCCACTTGGGTCTGTGGCCTCCAGGGCTTTACACGTCTGTTCTACCCAGTGGCTCTCCTTCCTTGGGTGTATGTCACCAGAGAGCAAGTCCTTGTGCTCAATTTTCCATTTGATGGCTGCTCTTCTCAGTCATTGTGTTTTGTCACCTGTGACCTCAGCTTCTGAGGATGTCAAGAGGTCATACTGGTTTCTGGCTTAAGTATCTGTGATATTCCTTTCAACTTTCTATACCCTAAGGGGATGCCTAAAATTCCTTGATATTATTTTGTCATATGAACAAAACCCATGACACTCACTGGGTGACAGGCTCTATGCTGAGGGAGGGAGAGTCTGGCTGGGTTTCAGGAGCTTCCATTTAGCATTGTGTTTAGTCTTGGCAAAAAGGCCGTTTTAGAGTGTGCTACCTAAGCTTTGCCCATGGGAGGCTGCTGTAGTCAGCCACACACCGCTAGGATGAATCTCTAAACCAGGCAAAATTTATGGGAAGAAACAATTTATTGAAGCTATAGGTCCAGAGGAAATTCCCTAACAGTGCAAGCAGAGACAAAAACCCATCACCACCACCACCACACACAACAGCAAACAGGCAGGGGGCTAAGGAGAGAATTTCTTTCCCTTTGTATAGCCTTAGGGTGGGGTCTTGCAACCCTATCCCAGACTTAAAGGCTTCCTGAGTCTCTGGAATTTCCTTTCTGCACTGCCCACACAGGAAAGGATGTTAACTTTCTAGCTCTCTTGAGTCTCCTTAGATCCTGCCCCCTACTGTGAGTCTGCCTTCCTGTAAACATCCTCAGAGACCCATGCAAGATAATTAAAAAGATCAAGTTGACAACAAAACCTAACCATCACAGAGGCCTTGCTTAAAAATGGCATCTTTTTTGTTTTGTTTTAGGCAGGGTCTCACTGCAGCTTAGGCTGATCTGGAGCTCATTCTGTAGCTCCAGGCTAGCTTCAAACTGACATCTATCCTCCTACCTCAGCCTTTCAAGTGCTGGGATTAAAGCCCTGCACCACCATGTTGATCGAGTCTTAAAATTGCTATCTTAAGCAAGTATTTCAAGGATGGAGAGAAAGACTTGAGATGATAGCATCCTGACTGACTCCTGCCCCTTGACCTAGGCTACATTTTCTTGTCTTTGCTCTCAGTGCCTTTGTTGTCTGGCAACTAAATACCTGATGTTGTAGGTTCATGTTTGTTCTATGGGCCTCTGGTTTCTTCTAGCAAATTCTTACATGGTTAAGTTTACTAGTTAATTCTTTTTGCACTTGTAACCAATGACCTCTAACTGATAAGAAGAGTAGAGTATAATCTATAAAAAGGGAGGGCTGGACATGTTGCTCAGTGGTAGAACACTTGTCCATGCGGGATGCCCTGAGTTGATCTCCAGTAACACCGACATACACAAAAGAATTAAGGAGGAAGCACAGTACAGTACTGTCCTGTTGTCTGGGGACCTTGAATGGAAGCCTGAAAGTGAATAGTACCAAGCCTACATATTCTCTGTTTTTCCTCATCAACTCTGCAGTGCCGACACAAAGTATCAGCCTGCTCCTTCCCTGTCTGTGCCCTGGTGCCCCGTCTGTATCCTGACTCTCACACTTGAGAGCCATTGGTCAGTCTGAAACCCGAGATGGCTACTAGTGATAGTGGAGGTAGCATATACAGAGTGCGTGCCTGGGCAGAGGGTGATTTCATATCTAAGGTACACAACAGGATGTAGGAGATCTTAGGCTCTAAAAATAACATGTAGCTTAAAACTTATGAAGGATTTCTGGAATTTTCCATTTAATATCTTCAGACTGTGGTTGACCCCAGATAACTAAAACGTTGATAGTGCAACCACAGCTAATGAGAAACTACTCTGCCTAGAAAGCAACTGAAAGACTGAAAGACAAAACAAAGCTGTGCCAACAAGGGGTGTAAGGCAGAGATCAGAAGATTGGATCATGGGCTGGAGAGATGGTTCAGCAGTTAAGGCGCTTGCCTCCAGTGCCTAAGGGCCACGATTCAATTCCCCAGTACCCACATATGCCACAAGGTGATGGCCCTGGTTCTCTCTCTCTCTCTCTCTCTCTCTCTCTCTCTCTCTCTCTCTCTCTCTCTGTATTTCTCTGCTTGAAAATGAATAAATAAAATATTTTAATTTTAAAAAAAAAAGAAGATTGGATCATAAAAGACCAGATAGTAAGTACTTGAATCTTGTATCCAATGCAAAAGTAGACTGGCTCCTATGCAGGCAAATGGAGCAGCTATTCTAACGAGTAGAAGCTGAGAGCCTAGAGGATGTTTAGAGGAAGAAGGAAATATTGATGATCTATCTATATACCTGTGGTTCTTAGAGCAGAGCTTCAAGTATTTTGGGGTTTGGGTTGTTTTGTTTCATTGTATTTTATTACTATTTATTTTTGGTGTGTGTGCATGTGTCTATGCATGTGGATGCCAGAGGTTAATATCAGGTGTCTCCTTGATCTCTTCCCTCTTTATTTTACTGAGGTAAGATCTCTCACTTGAGCCCAGATAATTTAGCTAGTCTAGCTAGCCAACTCTGCTGCCACGCCCACCTATCATTTATGTGGGTGCTGGGATCTGAACTCTGGTCCTCACACTTGCTATCTACTGAGCCATCTCCCCAACCCTCATTTTTTATTTTTTGAGACAGTGTCTTGCTGTAGCCCAAGCTGGCCTGGAACCTCAAACTTGCAGTGAACTATCTTCCTTGGCCTCCCAAATCCTAGGATTACAAGTGTGAGCCACCACACCCAGCTTTATCGTTTCACATTTTAAGGTCTTTTGTCTGAACATTGACTAACTATGGCATAATTCTTTCTGCCCAATCTTCTTTTGCAGAAGCAAAACCTGCCCCAGAAATATTTGAAAATGAAGTCATGGAACTGCTGAGAGACTTTGCTAAAAACAAAAACAAAGAGCAGAGACTGCGTGCCCCTGATCTTGAATATCTCTTTGAAAAGCGACATTGAGCTTTGTACCTCTTGCCTGGCACGGGGGTCAGTTTATGCATGAAACTGCTCATGGCTCTGGCTTTGCTTCCTGCTGCTTCTTAGACACTTGACAAATATGACTCATTGTGTGTGTGTTCTGTACCAAGCCTTCCAACCAGTTTGCATATACTTGAGCCCCAGCTCTCTGGCTGCTGTGGTGCAGGTCAGCCACAAGAGGGCACTGTAGGGAAAGCCATCATGTTCAACTACCGCCTCAGCTACAATCATGCTCATTGAAAAAACCTGCAAGTGCAAGTTATGTGTGAAGAGCAGCGCCTTCCCACCACCCACCGTCCACCCGCAGTGGCTCAGGGCTTTGTTAAGATGAAACTCCCCCTCCAGCCTGGTATGGTCCTTTCTGCCAAAGAACGCTGATGCAAGCCCCTGAGCAGAGCCCATCAAAGGCACAGCAGGCAGAATGAGGGCAGCGAGCAGGGATGGCGTGGGCATGCTGCTTAAGTCAACATACCCACCACCAGCTTTTTTTTAAAATCTGCACTTTGTAAATTGAAAATTAAAGAATATTGAGAAAAGGAAATTGACAGTTCCCCAACCCTCACAATTATTTTCATTTTGTTCATTCTCACATGACCCCTAGTCCCATGTTTATAATGGGGTTTTACAAGGTTGCAATGATGGGTTCTCTTTCCTGGGGCACTTGAGCAAACTTCCTCCTCATTTCTACTGTCTTCATAAATATTTTAAGTTGACTAAATAATAATGGCATATAAGAAGTAATATGCTAGCTGAGTGTAGAGGATCATGCTTGAGATCAAAGTCAGCCTGGGATATATAGTGGGTACTAGGCTAGCCTGGTCTGTAGTGATGAGACCCTATTCCAAAAAACAACCAAGTAACAACAGTAACTATAATAATATGTTAGAATGAAGTAGCTGGCAGTGCATAGTTTGGGGCCAGGCGAATTCTGTGTGGCTAGAGTTGGTGTCCTTGGAAGAGTTGTTGGACAAGGTCTCGGCTGTCACACAGCTGTGAGGATGTGGAAGTGTGGCAGCATGGCTCGGGTGCTATCCAGAAGAGTCTAGGCAAAGAAGCAGCACCACCTCCCCAGTACTTTTGGGCCTGGGGCTCCCTCAGTCTCCTCATGAGTCTGGCACTCCCTTCAGTGTCCCCAGCCTTCACTTTCCCAATCTCATTGAAGCCACCCAGTACTCCCCCAGACAAGTGGTCTTAGACCTGTTTTATAGACAAGAAAGTTGGCTTTGAGGGAGTCAGCAATGTGACCAAGATCAAAATACCAGAATTTGTTGTTACATAATCTTACCTCTGAAGCTTATGGACTTTCTGCTAGAGGACACTGCCTTCCTGCTGAAATTTAGCAGATGAAGTACAGTTCTGACACATGAGCTGTGTCATGGGTTAGGAGACCACCAGGTGCTTCCCAAAGTGAGGAGGTCTGAGCTTGGCCACCGGCATAGTTCTTGTAAGCAAGGAAGCTGCACACAACACTGGTTATGAGTTCAGATCTTTGCTGTGTTGCTTACCTGCTGTACAGATTCACTTGCCTGAGCCTCAGCTTCCCCAATTATAAGTTAGAGATGATATTCCTATCTAGCTTGAAAAAGGGAGGAGATAAATGCACCATTGTTGCATGGTTTCCAGCACACAGTATGCCAGAGGACTATGTGAGCCTTGGGTTGTAGCTTCACCCCAAGTCTAATGCAGATGACCTAGCATGTCGATATAGTCACCTTAGCTTTGTGCAGGGCAGTCTTATGTGCTGGTAGGAAAGCCAAGCCTATTAAAGCAAACAGAGTTTCTTACCAGCCAGTGAAAACTAGAAAGAAAACAGACCCTGTTGACAAGTCCTTTGATGGAAGACTAGTACTCATGTAAGCAAGAAATGGGAATGAGAAGTGGAGGCAGAAGTAAGAGCTTATGAAGACTGGCCCTCTCTCAGACTTCTGATGAACTGTGGGGAGAATGTTAAACAGGCAGGGTTTATATATAGAAACATATCTGGACTGTAAGAAGCACACATGAATCGGGCAGTGAGTGCCTTACCCATTTATCCTGAGAGCCTTATGCAACAACCCCCAGAAGCCAAGTATGCCGTGTGGGCTGCCCCCTCGGGTCTGATCCCTTCTTACCCTGATTTTGTTGCCACTTGCACTTGGGAATGGCATGCTTCTAAAGGAATTATTTTCCTCCCAGGCTGCTGGCTTGTGTCATCTTTGAAAGTAAAGGATCTTGCTAACTTCAGCTGCTCAGTGTCAGGCCCAAGGGTGCTATGTAAACAGTTTTTCCCTTTATTAGGCATTAAGTAAAAGTAGGCCGGCCACAGTGCATCTTTAACAAATTAATAAACATACAGCCAGGGCCAGCAGCCCTCCAGGATCCTTGAGGAGGAGCAGCTAGACTCATTCCTCTCCGTTTGACAGATCACTACTCACTGACCTGATTCAGAGCTTGCACTGAGCACATGAGCAACTGACCTTTCTGAAGTGGTCTCGTGAGTACACCTGCATAGGCTCCTACGTGACACATCAGACTGGGTCAAAGTGCTCTCTTCCCATCGGCTTCTCTTCATCATGTCCATAAGCTGAACACTTGAGCCCAGGCTTTCCGTGTCTTAGGTGCAGTGTGACTTGTGGGGGCCATGAGGTACCTGTTCCTGTCTTTGAGCATTAACTGAAGGTCATCTAGTCTGTCTCCTCAGTTTCAGTCAGGGAAGCCACTGAACAACCTAGCTCATATTTTTTAAAAATAATTTTTAAAAATTTATTTGTGAGCAGGGAGAGAGAGAGAGAGAGAGAGAGAGAGAGAGAGAGAATATGGATGTACCAGGGCCTCTTGCAACAACAAATGAACTTTAGATGCATGTACCACTTTGTGCATCTGGCTTTATGTGGGCACTAGGTAATCAAACCTGGGCTGGCAGGCTTTGCAAGCAAGTGCCCTTAACCACTGAGCTGTATCCCCAGCCTATGGCTTATATTTTTAAATATCAGGGGGAAGGAGATTTCTCAGAGATAAAAGGTCCATTTTCTGCACTAAGGCTAAATTGGAAGAGGAAGGCTTTGTGGTAAATCCAAAGTCTGAGGTGGTGGGATTACCCATGATCCCAGCACTCAGGAGTCTGAGAAAAGGCTAGCCTAGGCTACACAGTGAATACCAGCCCATCCAGGGTTACTGAGTATAACCTTATTTAAAAAAAAAAAAAAAAAGACTTGGGAAAGTGGCTCAGTGGATAAAATGCTTGCTGTACAAGCATAACCACCTGAGTTTGGATCCTCAGCACCCATGTGCATGGTGGAGCCCAGGGCTTGATGGCTAGCTTTAGCTGAATGGGTGAGCTCTAGGTCCAGAGCCCGTTTCAAGAAGACAAAGTGGAGAGCAGTAGAGGAGGTTAGCACCATCCTCTGGACTCCAAGACCAGTGTGCTCAACCGTGTACACATGTGCCCACCCTCATGCAGACATGCACACATGGGAAAACAAGCCTGAGCAGCCGATAGTGAGACTGGGGAGCTGACAGTTTTGTCGACTCTAAGATGCTGCCTCCCTTCCCTGCAGTTGGCCAGGTGATGCCAGTGAATGACATCTCAGTTTCCCAGAGAGCTCAATGGGGACCAGGAGCTGTGAGTATCTTCCCCAGTCCTGGGACTGGGCACAGCGGGTGAACACCCCAGCTTCACCACTGCACTTCCCCAGAGTTCGAGTCTCAGAATGCTAAAGGATTGGACGATGTTGACAGTATTTTTTAAAAGTATTTTATTTATTCATTTTCAAGCAGAGAGAGAGAGAGAGAGAGAACCAGGACCACCACCTGTGGGTCTGGCTTATGTGGGTCCTGGGGAGTTGAACCCGGGGCCTTAGGCACTAGAGGCAAGTGCCTTAACCGCTGAACCATCTCTCCAGCCCAACAGAGTATTTTCTTATCACACACATTTATTCTAGATTAGAGTCAGTAAAGGGAATTGGGAATGGGATAGGGGGAGCAGCCCAACCACCACATGGTCTGCGAGGTTCACAAATCATCAAATGTGCACAGAATCACCAAAAAGTGGGGGAAAAAAATAACATGTTAAAGAGAAAATTCTCAATCCCACTGATAGCGAGATCAGAGGAGGGGGATGGGTACCTCCAGCCCAGCAGTCAGGACAGGAATGAAGCATGTCCCAAGCTTGATTTAGGAATGGAGTGGGAAGACCACGGCCTGGGATGTGAGGTCACCGTCAGAGGCCACACCCTATCTTCTCCTAATCCCTCTCAAAACAAGGTGTGGGACAGGAGGCTCTTGGGCTGGGATTTTTGGGTATGTGCCACTATGCCCAGTGAAAAAGCAGTTCTTTGTTTTTTTAGTTTCGTTTTTCAAGGTAGGCTCTCGCTCTAGCCCCAGCTGCCCTGGAATTCACTATGTCATCTCAGGCTGGCCTCAAACTCACGTCAATCCTCCTAAATGCTAGGGTTAAAGTTGTATGCCACCGTGCCTGGCTTATGTCAGTTTTTGCCACTGCAACAAAATTTCTGCTATAAATGACTTAAAAGGAGTAACTATTTTGGCTCATGGTTTCAGAAGTTAGCCTCCATTGTTTCTAGGCTGTTGAGCCAGAACAGCACAGCAGAAGGCTATGGCAGAGCAAAGTTGCTCAGCTCATAATGACCAGGAAGCAGAGAGACCAACAGGAAGGGGTAAAGGACAAAATACAACCTTCCTGGATATGCCCCCCCCCCAGTGACCTACTTCCTATTTCCTGCAGTAGGTCCTACTAGGAAGTCTTTTCCCACGTCCAATAAATGCTGTCATGAAATGGATCCATCAAGGAATTAGGTCTGAGTCTTTAGAGTAATTACTTCCCAAAAGCACATCGACTGGCAGCCCAGTCCCAACATGTGAGCCTGTGGGGAGCATTTGATTTTCGGCCTCAGCCACTGAAGACTTTAATAACTTCAGTCCTCCAGTAGGACACACATGGCCAAGCTCCTTTGGATTTAAGGGAGTCAGAGGAAAGGGTTGGAATCCTGTCCTGCTTCTTGACTTTTCTCCATGGGCAAGAGATGAAGTTTGATGCCTCTGGTATCTCTGTCTCTCTCTCTCTCTCCTCTTCCCCCACCAGCAGGATGTTTTCTCACAAGGCTGGCTGCCTCCATTACAGCCCCTGGGCCTGAGGCCCTCACCCCACCCTCCTTCAAGTAGGACCCTTGCTTCCCTGTTCTGGCTCCCATCCTCGCCAGGGCCACTCTGAGGGAGGTTTAGTGGATGCTGTGTTAGATACGGTGTCTCCAGGCTAAGTAGAACCAGGACAAGGGATGCTCAGAAATCTAATTGGAAAGATATATTATAATGGTTTTCACTAGACGCTGGGGAAGGAAGAAGAATGTGTCTCATCTGTCCTTGAGGCACTTACCGTTTATTCTTCCTCGCTTTATTTCATTGATTGTCGAGCAATGTGCTACACCCAGTGCCAGACACAGAGACAGATCAATGAGATACAGCTCATGCCCCAGGGACCTCTGAAGAGAGAAGAGAATGGAAGGCAAGGACAGCCTTTGTGCGTGGATCTCAGGAATTGACTCCTCAAGGCAGGCAGGAGGACAGAATCCAGCCTTGGGACAGAGGTGAGGACAGCAGGCTAGGGAACTCTGAGTTGCTTTTCTTCGGTGTCATACAGGTAAGTTCTTGTTCTCTGTTCACCCTTACCAATTAATTCTAACCCTGGCATCCATGCCTTTTGCCATGTAGCTTGGTTGGGGTCAATCATAGGCCTTTCCTTTGCCAGTGGGATGTCAGTCTTTATTTTTTTATTTGTTTGTTTTTTGAGGTAGGGTCTCACTCTAGCCCAGGCTGACCTGGAATTCAGTGTGTGGTCTCAGGCTGGCCTCAAACTCACAATGATCCTCCTACCTCTGCCTCCCAAGTGCTGGGACTAAAGGCTTGCGCCAGCACGCTCAGCATGGGTTTTCAGCCTTGCTAAGTGGTTCCCTTGCAAGCCTGCCTAGGCTGTAGACCATAAGGTGGGGGACACATATCAAATCACCCCCAGTCTCAGCTGACAGGTAAATGAGCCTGGTAAAGACCAGAAGAATTTGTCACATCCAGTTCAAATTGCCAATCCACAGATTGGTGTATTATTTTATTCCTCTAAGTTTGGGGTAATTTGTTGGGCATGGTCTTGACACCATTGGTAAATGATAAAGACCTTAACTGGGCTCCCATGTAACCTCTTATAGAAAGAAAAGTCAAGTCACTGACTGGCTGTGATGGTGCAAGTCTTTAATCCCAGCACCAGAAGACAGAGGTAAAAGGATTGCTGTGAGTTCAAGGCCAGCCTGGGCTACATAGTAAGATCCTCCCTTGAAAAACACAAAACCAAAAAAAAAAAAAAAAAAGTCATTGGCCTTGAACTGGTGAACCACCCACTTTTTTTTTTTTTTTGTTTGTTTTGTTTTTCGAGGTAGGGTCTCGCTCTAGTCCAGGCTGACCTGGAATTCACTGTGTAGTCTCAGGGTGGCCTTGAACTCACGGTGATCCTCCTACCTCTGCCTCCCGAGTGCTGGGATTAAAGGTGTGCGCCACCACGCCCGGCACCACCCACTTTTTTTCCCCTCTGAGACATTGTTTCGTGCAGTCCAGGCTGCTGAGCTTCTGATCCTCCTGCCTCCACCTTTCAATTACAGGCATGCCCCATCATGCCTGGTTTATGAAATCAGTGCTGGATATGGAAGCCCAGAGCTTCGTGCTTGCTAGGCAAACGATATTTCCGCTGACCTATGTCCTCAGGCCCTTCCAGTTTTCAAGACAGTTACTTAGTATCTCTGACTGTGAAGGCAGTTTTATCAGTCTCCTGTGAACATGTCATTCTGCCCGCTAGCTGAGTATCAACAAGTAACAACTAACACTACCAGTGCTTCCTCCAAACCAGACATGGCTCTCGGGGGCCATACGCTCTTGCTTCCTCCCCTCATAGCCTGATGAGCTAGGTTGTAGCTGTCCTCACTTTGCAAATGAAGACACAGGTCAGAGAGACTGGTGACAATGGCTTAGCAGAAACAAGGAACCTGACTGAAGGCCCTTTGTCAAGTTGCAAGCTGGGCATGGTGGTGCATGCCTGAAATCCCAACACTAGGGAGGCTGAGGCAAAGGGATCATGAGTTGGATGCCAGCCTGGGGTATGTAAAAAGTTCAGGGCCAGCTTGGGCTGTATGGTAAAGACCCTGTCTCCAGAAAGTAAAATAAATAAACACTCCTCGAAACAAGGAGGGCCAAAGCAAATTAAATCTAAGACCTGTACTGCCAAGGAAAAGCCTGAGCCCTGCTTCCTCTGTGATACAACCTCTGGGCGTCCAGCCATCTGTGAGCAGGGGACAGTATAGTGCTCCCAGACAGAACATGCCCTGCAATCCTACTTCCTTGTGGCCAAGAAGGAGGCTGGCAAAGGAAGAGCCTCCAGAGAGAAGGGCTGGCCAATGCCAACAGTGGGAGAAGGTTTCAGGAATCCAGGAGCGGGTGTTTGGTTCCTAGGTGGCTGGACAGAGGAACCACACGAATAAAAAGAAACTGCCCCATAACACCAGCCATGGCGGACTTTGACATGAAGACTGGCCAGGACTCTACATGACGTCTCTTGAGATAGTGATGTGAGCCCTAGGTGAGAAGGAAATTGGAAATGCGGGCAAACAGGGTAGACGATGGCAGAGCTGACTGCATCTGGCCAACATAGTGTTCCTGCTTCCATCATGTGGGAAAACTTCCAGAGGGCACAGGAAGCCATGAGGAGCCTCCCTAATAATGAGGCTGGCACTGTGTGGTCAAACTGGCAGTGGAATATGGGTGAATGGAATGATAGGCCTGGCCCTCAAAAACACCATGGGGGGGGGCCCAGGCCACCAAGAGGCCGCTTATCAAGACAGTGGGCCTATCACGCTCTCTCCACCTTCAGGTACTGTCTTGCCACGGGCCCAGAGACAGCAGTCAAATGTCTGCTGATTAAAACTGTTAAGCCACTGGCCACAGTCAACCTTTCTTCCTCATTCCAGACATTTTGTAACCCAGGCTGGCCTCGAACTCCTGATCTCCTGCCTCCACCTCTAGCAATTTACTTTTGGCATGCGCCACCACCACTGGCCAGACATTTTGTCACGGTGATGGGAAGCTGACTAACACGGAAATTATATGCGCTCGTCTTACTAATTTTTTTTGAGAGAGTCTCAAAAGAGAGTCTGGCCTTGAACTCTCTGTAGCCCACATTGGCCTTGAATCTTTCTGCCTCAATCTTCGGAGTAGCTAGGATTGTAGGCCTTTGTTACCAGCCTCGTCTTTAAATTGCACCTTAAGCCTCTCATCCTTTTCACAGTGCTTCCTACCTCAGGGCCTCTGCACAGCCTCTTCCCTCCATGTCTGCTGGTAGCTTCCTCCTCTTTCAAATCTGAGCTCCAGGGTGGGGTCTTCCCAGAAGCCCTTTCTTACCTCTCAGGTGTAAACACCAGATGATTTCCTGATCAAAGCCTGTCTCCCCACTGGACTTTAAAGCCCATCAGAACAAGAGCTGGATCTATTTTTGTAAGGTCAGAATTCAGGCTACACCCTGATTCTCTTCCCAAACCAGCCTCAAGAGAAGTATCATCAAGAGTCAAAGATAAAGACTGATAAAGACTTCCTCCCGAAACCAGAGCCATACCTGGCCCGAGGGACTGTCCCTCCAGATCCCTCCTGATCCTGAGAGAATGTGACCCCCTGATCCCTCCACTCAACCTCATGTGACCAACCAGACCCCAACCTGAACGTTTACCCCTTAAAAGCCCTGATCTAAACCTGCGCTTTTTTCGCCACCCTTGGTGAAAAATGCCCAGCAGCTCGCTTTTCCTCCTATTAAAGTCTTTCCTTTCAGAGTGGTCTCTCGTGGTCATTTCCATTCTAACAATTTTTTGTTCACCTTATCTGTCTGGCACAAGGTGTTCCTGGGCTGAGATGTAGCTCAGTTGATGGAGTGCTTGCCTAATATGCACAAAGCCCAGCACCACATAAACAGGACATAGGTGGCACATGCCTGTAATCCCAGCACTTGGAAGGTGTAAGCAGAAAGACCAGATGTTCAAGGCCCTCCTCAGCTACATAGCGAGCTTGAGGCAAGCCTGGAATACATGAAATCCTGTCTCAAAAACAAAATGTAAAAACTTGGTGTATCAGTCGAATCTGAAGCTCAGAGTAAACCTTTGCAGCAGAGGGAGCCTTGGCCTACAGGATCCTCAGGACCCTGCTGGGATTGGAATTTTTCTCCTCTGCAGTTAGAAAGGTTCAGTTAATGAATGAGAACTGTGTAGCATTCTGGGTTGTCTGCCTGGCCTCTGAAGACCTGGATGCTAAAAGAATCAAGTTCTAAGCCCCAGGTATGTTTCCAGAAACAGGGCCTTAGAGTCTGGGCTCCAACCACCCTGCTGGGAGTGGGTATAACCCTTCTCATCAGGACAGAACAGCTTTCTGCAGAGTATCTGCAGGGACTTGAATCCCTGCTCTGTCTGCTTGCTTCAATTCAATCAGAAAGTCTCCTAAGAGTCTTCCCCACTGTCTGGCCCACACAAGCATGCATACTCCCCTCCCCAACCCAATGCTTTCTTTAACTGCCTTCCCAGACGGCGAGTCCTTGGATTGTCCTCAGAGAAAGGCTGGGAGAAAGGGGCCACATAGCAAGGCCTTCCAAGCTGCCCTTTCCCTGCTTGTCTGGTTCATTTCACCGGTCTCCCTTCGAAGGGAATGCATCATCCTACCCTCCACCCCAGGAAATTCAGACTCCGAGCCTGCCCAAGGTCACAAGCTAGGAAATATCAAGATTGTGATTTCAAGCCAAGGTTCCCAAGAATTTGTATTTTTCCCAGCACTCCACTTGTCTCAGAACTACCTGGTCCTCCCATCACCTTCATCACCATCTACACAAATATCCACTTACTGTTCCTGGATTATTTAAATGATTGCCTTTTAAAGGAAACTTTAGATACAACTCTAAGGAAAAGTCATTTTAGAAGTGTCACCAAAACCAAAAGATAACTCTACAAACATGGTGAATGTCTTTGAGGTTTTTACTTTTCTATGTGTATGGATGTGTGGATGGATGGATGCATGGATTGGGTGGATGTGTGTGTGCACGTGTGTGTGCACATGTGCCGCAGTGCACACATGGAGGTCAGAGAACCTTGAGGAGTCTCGCTCTTCTTTCACCTTTGAGAAGGGTCTCTGGCCGCTGCAGATACCAAGCCATCAAGCTTCTTTGCATTCTCCACCTACCATTGTCATCGGCATGTCAGGATCATACAGATGTGCCAGTTTTAAATGGGTGCTAGGAATGGTTGAACGCAGGCTGGCAGGTTTTGCAAGCAGTTGCCTTTAACCACTGAGCCATTTCCCAAATGCTGAGATTCTAGGTGTTCAACCACTTTAGGCCAAACTCTCTCAAGATCCAGAAATTGATATCACTTTAGAAAGCTTCCTCCATTCCACCCTGGTGAGCTGCCACACCAGAGCCCCAGGAAGCATGTCCCACCATAACTTTGGGTAGAGTTTCATGGAGGCAGAATCATGTCGTCTGAAGTCCTTTGAGTGGGGGTCTGCTTCTGTGTGGCGAGGCGCCACACACACCAGTAATTTGCTCCTTGTTAAGTCATACCCCATTCTACTCCACAGCATTAAATTAAATTAATTAATTGATTTGAGAGTGAGAGAGCCAGATAGAGACTGGGCACACCACGGCCTCCAGCCACTGCAAATGTACTCCAGATACATTTGCCACCTTGTGCATCTGGCTTTATGTGGGTGCTGGGGAATTGAACCTGGACCAGCAGGCTTTGCAGGCAAATGCCTTAATCACTGAGCCATCTCTCCAGCCCCACACAGCATTTTGACTCCAGTAATATTTTATCTATTCTTCTTCTGATGGATACATGAGCTGTTTCTAGGTTTAGGCTTATGAATAAAGATACTACAAGTAAATTTTTTTTGTGAATCTATGTTTTTGTTTCTCTTGAAGCTATACTCTGATTCTTAAATGTCCCCCAAAAGGATCATGTGTTTAAGGGCAAGTCTCTACCCTGCAGCAGTGTTGGGAGATGCTGAAATTGTTAGGAGGTGGGTGTTAGTGGAAGGAAGCTAGGTGCTGTGCCCTTGAAGGGGTCATTGAGACACCAGCCCCCTCCTGTCTGTCTCTCTGCTTCTGACCATGAAGTGAACAGGCCTCCTCTGTCCCATACTACTACAGATCCAAAGCTTTGTTAGCATGTATGAAACTTTACAAAACTATGAGCCAAGGTAAGCATGCCCTCTTTAAGTTGATTGCTGCAGGTGTTTACTACAAGAACAGTGTGTCAATTACTTTCTCTCTGCTGGACAAAACACCTGACCAGAAGTAGCTTATGGAAGGAAAGGGTTTATTTCAGACTTACATTTTTTTAAATTTAGAGAGACTTTGTTAGATTAAGAGAAGGGAGTATAGAGAGCTCCCACCATGAGGAAGGTGAGAGGGAGTCAAGCCCCTCAGGCTTACAGTTTTGAGGGGAAGTTTCATCACGGTGGAGAAAGTATGGCAGAGCAGACAACTGAGCATCACATCTCCACAGCAGCAGGAGGAAGTAGAGAGATGAATCTGGCAAGTGGGGCTGGGCTTTAACACCCCAAGGCTTACCCACCCCAACAGTCTCCAGCAAGATACTACAAACTTTCCAAACACCACCAGGAGCTGGAATAAGTATAAGGCTTAATCCCAAACACACGAAGGTGTGGAGGATATTTTACATTCAAACTGTCACAAATAGAACATTAAAAAGCTGGGTTCACACCTGGAATTCTAGTACTTGAGAGGCTGAGGCAGGAGGAACTGCCTCAACTCTGAGGCCAGCCTGAGCTGTATAGTGAGTTCCAGGGCAGCCTGAGTTCCAGAATGAGACCCTAACTAAAAAAGCTGGGTGTGGTGGCTCATACCTTTAATCTCAGCACTCAGGAGGATCACTGTGAGTTTGAGACCAGCCTGGGACTACCGAGTGAATTCCAGGTCAGCCTGGCTAGAGTGAGACCCTACCTTGAAAAACAAAAATTAAAAAGACAAAAGTTATTAAACACCATGGGATAAATACCTCAGAGTTGAGTTGGGGGTCATAAGGAAGGCATATACATGGCTCCAGAGCTTTTCCCAAAGTAGATGTACCATTTTCTATTCCTACCAACGATATATGAGAGGCCTGACTGAACTGCCACCTTGCCAATATAAATTTTAGCCATTCTGTTGGGTGTGTATTGCTGCCTCATTGTGGTTTAAATTAGCATTTTATGATAATTGATGATGTTGAATATTTTTCATGTGGTTATTGGCCATTCATACATTATCTTTTATGGAGTCACACAGCAAGTGCTTTATCCACTGAGCCGTCTCTCCAGTCCAAAATGCAACTCTCTCTCTCTCTCCACCTCTTGTAGCTCCAGATAGACTTGTGAGCTCTCTATGTAGCCTAGGATGACTTTGAACTTCTGATCCTCCTGCCCCCACCTCCTGAGTGCTGGAATTATAGGCATGCACATCCTGCCCAGGTTTTTTTTTTTTTTTTTATCAAACCAGGGCCTCGTGCATGCTTGGACCCACTGAACTCTCCTCAGCCCTCAATCCTCTTTTTAAGCCTTAATATTATACAGCATTGCAAAAGCCAGAGCCCTACTGAAGATTCCAGTTGCCTGCTCCAAGACTGTTTCTGTAGTTGTCATTGCCCGGCAACAACGTTGTTTCAGTGATGTTTCTAGAAATCCACAATAGAGACCCTGTGGCCTTACCTGTCTATACACATGACAGGAGGCTCCAGAGCTGAGATCCTGGGTCCTGGGTGCTGGTCAGTGTCAGGAAGACAGCCAAACAGTACCTCCTCCTCCTGCTCTCGCTAGTCAGCACCTCCTTGAGTCTGAGCCAAAGCCTGATACTGTGCTGACTGTGTGTGATGTGTGCTGCTAATATAGCTTGGAAGAAAAGGGGGAGCTCTCCTGTCATCCCCACTTCAACTGTGAACTGGAGCTGCTGAAGAGCGGAGCAGCTTGTCCAAGATGCCTCTCTCCACTTTGTCTGTATTCCTCCAAAGGTGGCTGGGAGCAGGAGGGGGAAGGCGCCCTGGAGTCCTGCAGTGCTGTATAGGGCCATCTAGTCCTTCCCAGAGGCCACTGTCTCCTCTGGAAGCCTTAACTGTTGCAAGCTGGACCACTTGACCAGCTCCTCCATACCTCCAGGGGCTGGCAGCATATGAGATCTCTTTGTGACTATGGCCTTCATCTCTCAAGATGAAGCGCTGGTATAGCTAGAGAATGATCTGGCACTTCCTCAAAGTGCTATCAGGGAGCTACAAGCCAGGAGAGACTTTTTCAGGCGTGTGCTTTGGAAAGGGGCGCTATGATGGGAAGGGAATTGTGCAGGCAAAGGCAAGGAAGAGGGAAGTGCAGGGGATCTCTGGAGAGGGTTACAATATTGAGTGGGGAGGTCAGCACAGAGCCATCTGGTGGGAAAGGGTCAGGCCAGGCTCAGAAGGGAGTTTGGCAGATTTTATACAGCGTGCTCAAACTACTGAACTTGATTCTGAAATTAAACAACTGTGTTAGCTTTCAGTCACTCTGGCAGAATAATTGAGCTAATTAACTTATAAGAGAAAAGGTTTGTTCGGGATCACAGTTTCAGTGGTTCTGGGCCAAGATCCAGAGCACTCATTGCTTTGGACTCTGGCAGGAAGTTTGTGGTAGAGCAAACTGCTTACCTCAAGGACAGTAGGCAAAAGAGAAGGAGGAGGACAGGGAGATGGTTCATGGGCCCAGTACCCATGTGATAATCCCATGCTGTGGAGGTGGAGACAGGAGGATCCCTGGGGTTTGCTAACCAGATAGTCTAGTCTAGTTGGCGGCTCCAGGCCAGTGAAAGACCCCATCTCAAAGGAAATGAATGGACAGCATTGCTGAGAACGACACCTGAGTGTGTCCTCTGGCCTCCAGAACCATGTGCACATTCATGTGAACCTGCACACAGGCACACATGTGCAAGAAAGTAAGAGGAAGAGAG
>PVHP010035319.1:0-18511 GCA_004024765.1 Zapus hudsonius | reverse complement strand
TATGCTTTGTGTAGGCACAAATCTATCTCTTCCTTTCTGGGTGGTTATTGAATTATCCTCTCTTCTCTCTATGGGCTGAGAGAAGAGGTGGGGTAGCTAAGGGAGGTGGGAGGAATGTGAGGATGGGTCCCCTCAGCAGGACCCCAGTCAGTGCTGGCCATCTTGTAGCAAGCCACAAGAAGTTCATATGTCAAGCACCACAAAACAATGTGATTTGTGGGAAAAAAAATATTTATTTTTTTTAAAGTCACTGAAGTGGTTAACTATGTAAAAACCCAGCATTTTGTTAGATTTCTTTATAATTATTTTATGACAGGGAATTGATTTGACTTTGAGTTCCATGTGGGATTATGGAAGCCAGACCAATGGCTCCTCAGAGGCGGCCCTCTCTAATCGCTAAAGTCTGTGTGGAAGCTGTTGGAATTGAGTTGCAAGCAGAATTGTGGTTTCAGGTCATGTGACTTCAAAGTAGTTATAATGGATTCTTTAGGAAGGTCGATGTACTTATAAGGATTCCCTCCCTCCCTTCCTTACTCAGTTTTCTCTTCTGGTCCTCCCTTCCTCTTCTTTCTTAATTTTTTTCTTAATTTCTTTCTTTCCTTCCTTCCTTCCTTCCTTCCTTCCTTCCTTCCTTCCTTCCTTCCTTCTTTCTTTCTTTTGACAAGATCATGCTAAGTTGCTAGACTGGTCTTGAGCATGCTTTATAGTCCAAGAAGTTCTTAAACTTGCAATCTTCCTGCCTTCTGGAATAACTGGAATTACAAGCATGTGTAGCCAGACATTGCCATAAAGATTCTTAAAAGTGTATGTAATCAGTGAGCTGGGAGTGGGGCTCAGTTAATAAAGCACTAACCTCACATTCATGAGGATCTGAGTTTGGTCCCCAGAACCCAGGTAAAAATGCTGGATGTGATAGGGCACACTTGTAACCCCAGTGCTGTGGAGTTGGAGACAGAGAATACTTGGGGCTTCCTGACTAGCCAGTCTAGCCTAATTGGTGAGCTCCAAGCCTATGAGAGACCCTGACTCAAAAAAATCAAATGGTGTTCTTGAGGAGTGACGTGGAAGTTTGTCCTCCAGCTTCTACACACACATGCCCCTGCACACCTGCACTGGCACACACATGCACCAAAAAGTGGAAGAGGGCACAGAAGACAAGTTCACAGTGATGCAAAGACTCAGTCGACCATTTCTGGCTTAGAGGAAGATAGTGACAAGCTGGGGGTGGCAAGGACCTAGAGCAGGGAAGCAGAGTTCCTATAAAAGAACAAGTCTGGCCGCATACCTGACCCTAGCCAGTGAGCCATGTTGAACTTGGCGTCTATTGAAATGCAGGATGATATATGCGTATTGTTTTACATCATTTGGTTCACAGGGGTTGAAAATGAATCCAGCCCTGCCTGGAACTGGGAACCATATTAACATTGCCAGCAAAAGATATGCATTCTGAGTATCTGCCAGGCGGATATCTGCTACTTGTAATAAACCTGGAGGAGAGGGCACAGCTGGTTCCCAGTGAGGATCTGGAGAAGGGCTTCTGAGTCCAAGATGGAGCTGCTTATCCACTATCACTTCCCACTTAGGTAAACTGGGGAAGTTTTATTTAATGTCTCTGAGTTCTGATCTGTTTACATTACAGTGGATATAATACTGTGATGTTGAGGTTGAAGTGAAGAATGAATGAGTTAATATTTGCAAAGCACATGTAATAATGGGAGGAAGATTATAAGTGTTAGTTATTATCTGTCATCGTTGTTGTTATTCCCTGGGGTTTCAGGGGAGACTTCAGGAATCAAGTACAATTTGCAGAGCGGAAAATAACAGAGCACTTCCTATAGATAAACAATGGTATGGATAAACACCTGCTTTTATGACACCAGGATCAGTAGTAATATAAGCCTCGTTTCACAGGTACACAAACTGAGGCTTAGAAAGGCTAAGTAACCCAATTTATACAACAATTAAGAGTGAAAGTGTAACAGGAACTGGGCACATTGGGTGAACACTCAGGGTCTCACCACTGCACTTATCCCTGAGTTCGTGTCTCAAAATGCCAAAGAATTGGACAATTTCAACAGAAAGCATTTTCTTACCACACACGTTTATTCTAGAGTCTGTTCAGAGAATTTGGGAAAGAGATGGGGAAGCAGCCCAACCACCACGTCCAGCCACCAGTGTGGGGAGGGTTTAACAGGATTTATGCTGTTCAGCTAAACAAGCAGAAGAAAAGATAACAGAGGGCTCCCATCATGAGAAGGAAAGGTTCATGTGGGAAAGAACCCCAAGTCCCCCCCCCCACATCACCACAGCCATTAGGTTAGCCACTAGGCTTTGGGGGGGGGTTACCCAAGCTCTGGAATTTCTGAGGTCCTTCTGCTGGCCTTCCATGTGAGGAAGAGAGACAGGATTAACTGTCCAGTGAGTATTTCCTGCCCCAGGTGAGCCAAGAGACAGGTGGTTGGTTCATACCTGAACAATCAGTTTTAGCCCCTGGTTTTAGCTCTAGCTAGAGACACCTCCCACCCAAGGGGAGGGGTCTATGGAGCTGCCTGAATGGTCACAAAAGAGGAAGTGAAAACCTGGATTTTTCTGCTTTTGAGCTTGGGTACCTTGATATTTGAATGAATGTACTAGCTAGCTTGTCTACATGCAGGATCTTTTGTCTACAGCATATCTTTCATTTAAACAACTACCCAACTGGGAGGGTGAGCATATGCTGGAATAAAGTTAAGAAGGGCAGATGGGGGCTGGAGAGATGGCTCAGTGGTTAAGGCACTTTCCTCCAGTGCCTAAGGCCCCTGGTTCAATTCCCCAGGACCCACATAAGCCAGACCCACAAGGTGGTGGCCCTGGTGTGCTCTCTCTCTCTCTCTCTCTCTCTCTCTCTCTCTCTTTCTCTCTCTCTCTCTCCTTGAAAATGAATAAATAAAATATTTAAAAAATTATTAAAAAAATAAAAGAAGGGCAGATGGGCCCGCCACACCCAACAATTCCACTCAGCTTGAAGAAACCAGATAGGTCTTTTCCCCATTCCGTAAAGGCAGTTAGGGTTACCTCTTCAGAAGGGGGAGGCGGGCACTGGGCCTCAAAAGTAAAAAGCAGGAATATCCTTGGGTTTGCTTCTGGAGTCTCCATTTGGTTAGAGATCACAGAAGAATCTGGCTTCTCTTTATTCCCTAAACCTGTTTTTCCATAAACAACCTGAGTTTCTCCCTGGGAAGGAGCATTCCTGGAAGATTTAAGTCTGATCCTGATACCGTGGTTGGTTAAGCTCAGTCACAAAACTTGGCATCATGGCTGGTTAGCTCAGTCCCCATTCACAATATATAAATGATCCCAATTTGGGTCACAGGGTAGGCTTTACCCCTGTCAGCTCCCTTATGGTGGGAGCTCTCTGTACTTCCTCCTCTTTCCTTTCCTTCTCTAAATCTAATAAAATCTCTCTAAACTTTTTTAAAGGCATATGGTTTAATCAAAGTGAAGCTTGATAAAGATGTAGTAACTAACTGAAGACCAGGCTGAGAAGTGAACTGGGACCCTACAGTAAAGACCTTGAACAACAAGTGATGAGGTTTAGAATCTTCAGGGAAGAGAAATTTCGGGGAGACAAACTCAAAAGTTGTAAAATGTGAGTGTTGTGGACCAAAGATTCCTGTTGCAGACAAGATAGCTAGTAGATTACTTCAAATAGGGTGGCACCCAGGGTCTCTAAACAACTCCACTCTCTTACCTCATGTGGTATGATGTGAGCAACCCATGTAAAAGAAGCACCAGCAGGACCAGGTAGGACTGGTAGAGGAAAAGTGGAGAGGAGAGGAAGGGTTTAAAATTAAAGGTTTCATGCCAACTGACTTGGTACCTAACCTTTAGATGGCCTGGATGCAGAAGCAAGCAGGGGCTTAAAAGGCTACACTTAGCCTGATTCTGATGGCCAATTCACTGATCCTTTGTATGTATGTGGTCACTCTATTTCTGCCTCAAATTCATTTATAAAATAGATGAGAGTATGCCTGCCCTCTTTCCTCACAGAACTGCCCAAGCAGGTTCCTGAGACCATAGGAGTGACAGGAATTAGACAGTAAGAAGGTTGAACAGATCCAGCTCAGTGGTAAATATCAGTCACCTGGCAAGATAACCAGACCCAATATCCTGGGGTCTGCACCAGCGTGGAGCCTTATTTCTTATTTCTTATGTCTAGACCTTGAAGAAACTAGAATTTCCATATTCAGTTGAGAATCTTCCAACAGAAACAGCACCAAACACTGCCCTCCAACCTTCCCTCCACTCCTGCCACCAATCCCCAGCCTCCAGCTTGGATACAGGAGGCCTTTGAGTGAGACTGGATGCATGGTGCCTTCTAAGAAAGCAGACACAAGAAAAAGCCCAACAGAGCCCCAGAAGGAATTCCGGGGATTGTGTGAAGGAAGAGTCTGTATTCTCATGCTGAAAACATCATTAAAACAACTCTGTCTCCCTTATCTGAGATGTGGAAGAAAAATGAGCCGGAAGACAAGAGAAAGAGGAGCTCTAATCTTTCATTTTGTAAATGAAAAAAAAGTCACACTTTTTTGGGAGGGTGATAGCAAAAAGGGTCACTGCCATTGTTTCCGTAGCAAGAAGAGGCCTGAGTGTGCTGGCTGGATCTAGCCAGTGCTTAGTGCCTAGGGTGATAGTAGAAAAGTCAGGCACAACACTAAAAGCGGACTGGAATGGGCTGTTTTGTAGCCATTCATTCACACTTACTCTACTTAAGCTCTCGTGGTCCACGTTTATATGATGGTTAATTTTGATTGTGTGGACTTAGAATTACCTAAGATACCCATTTCTGGGCTTGTCTGCTACAGTGTTTGCAGAGAGGTATAACTGAGAAGGGGAGGAAGACCCATCCTGACTGTGGGTGGCACTATCCCATGGGCTGAGGTCCTGGACTGAATAAAAGGAGAAAGAGCTGAGCACCGGCATTCATCTCTCCCTGCTTCTAACTGGGGATACAATGTGACCTCATGCCTCTGCTCCCATTCCTTCCCTTTCATGACAGACTGAATTCCCTCAAACTGTGAGACAAAAAGAACCTAACTTCTTCCTTCCCTTTGTGAGTTATTTTGTCACAGCAGTGAGGAAAGTAACAAATACAACATACCGTCAAGGTCTGGTTTTGTGCAGGGTCACCTACAGGGACCCTGTGTGACATCAGAACTCAGGCCCCTTCTTCTCCCTTCTCAAGCATGTACACTGCCCTCCCTCCCCTCCTCATACCACAACCTTGTCACCTTACCCTGTCCATTTCTGAGTGCTGGGGATTTAATCACAGCCATGCAGTCTGCAATATTCTCCCAAAGCATTCTTCATACAGCTGAAGATCAAGTTCAAGTCAAAAGAGATAACAACAATGTAAGCAGCAGAAACAAGAAGAGAAAATTGCAGAGAGCCCTCTCTATCTATCCATAGGTTCTACATCCACTCTTTCCATTCACTGTGGATTGAAAAAATTGTGCTGAAAATGTATTTTTCTTACATTCTCTTCTAAACAATACACTAGAGCAACTGTTTACATAACATTTGTATTGCATTCGGAGTTTGTTTGTTTGTTTAGTACTGGGGCTTGAACCTAGGGCTTTATGCACGCTAGGCAAGTGCTTTACCACTGAATTGTATCCTCAACTTTTTACTTTTTATTTTGAGACAGGTCTCATTAAATTGCCCAGGCTGGCCTTGAACTATTACTGGAATCATAATAGGACTTGAACTTGAGGTCCTTTGACTTGCTATCATCAATAGTCAGCCATGGCTTCTCTTCGGTATGATAACCAATCTAGAAATGAATGTATATATGATGTCTAGCTTATATGCAAGTATCATGTGCCACTTTATATGAAGGTCTTGAGAACTGAGCTCTTCAGGGTTGCAGGAGGCATTGCTGGAAAAGCTTCCCTTCAGATACTGAGGCAGTGGAAAGGAAAGCCATACCATGTTCTCCTCTGTGAAGCAAACGGGAAAGTCTCTCTGTAGCTTGCATCTCTCCTCCCTGCAGGTGCCATGTACTAACTCAAGGCAACCTCACTTTCCAGAACCCAACTAGAGCAAATTTATGGGACACCCAGGGTCCCTTTGTGGGACCTCCTTTCAAAGCTTAGAGGAATGGCGAGAGAGTTCTGAAGCACAGGTGGTGGCCAGCTAATGAGGGGCTTGAGGAAAACAACTTTTCAAGGCATTTTACAGTGCCTTAATTCAAACATTCAGTCACAGAGTTAGTGACAGAAGTAACCAAAATTTATGAGACATGGGCACAGGAGACACAAAATGCTTAGGAAAAGACTTGAAAACGTGTGCACTGAAAGTCCAAGGGAAAAGCTATTCTGGGGTTTGGGAAGGATGGAAAACATGGGTACCCCTGAAAAAAAATGGCATGATGAATATACCTTGTGTTGGTCAGCTTATGTTATGAGGTTCAAAGGCATGGAAACTGCATCAGCGTATTTGTGGTGACAGTGGTAGATGCACATCATGGTAGGTGTTGTACTCAACGTTCTCTTGCTGCACAGAAAAGAACCCAACCAAAGACAGCTTGTAGAGGAATGGGTTTATTTTTGGCTTACAGACTCAAGGGGAAGCTCCATGATGGCAGTGAAAATGATGGCATGAGCAGAAGGTGGACATCACCTCCTGGCCAACATCAAGTGGACAACAGCAGCAGGAGAGTGTTCCAAACACTGCAAGGTTGGTTCCAGTATCCAAACTGCCATCAGCTGGGGATTGAGCATTCAGAACACATTCTTTTGTGGGGCACACCTGGATCAAAGCATCATAGTAGGGCTATGTATAGGAGAGAATAGTCACACATTGATGAGAAATGGGAGAAGGAAGGAAGCCAGGGAGGGAGGGAGGGAGTAGGAAAGAAAGAGACACAGAGAGGCTATTACCTAATCCCTTTTGAAGGGCATGTCAGTTTCTTTTTTCATTTCTGTCAACAAATACCTGACTAGAAGCAACATAATGAAGGAAAGTGTTTAGTTCAGCTTACAGTTCCAGGGGACATATTCCATCATGGCAGGGATGGTATGGTGGCAGGAGTGAGAAGCCAGCTTGTCACATTGCAGATAGAAAGCAGAGGGTGAACAGGAAGTAGGGCAGGGCTATAAAACCTCAAAGCCTGCCTCCCAGTCCCCTGCTTTCCCCAGCAAGGCTCCACCTCTTAAAAGTTCCACAACCTTCTTAAACAGTGCTACCAGCTGGGGACCAAATGTCACACCTATGAGTCTATGGGGGATATTTCACACTCAAATCTCAACAAAGGAACACCCCAAATGACCTAAGGATCTCTTAATGAGGCTTCACCTCCTGAAGGCTCTTCTGCTTGTCCACAGTGCCACCCTGAGGACCAACCATTATATATATCAGCTTATTCAATATCCAAGCCACAGCAGACCCCCAATCAGGTTTTGCAAGCAAGTTTGCTTGTATAAAGTTTATCAAACTTTATGGCATGGTCCACCCAGAACCCTGGCTCTGTGGACAAAGGAGCACCTGCGAGGAGCAGAAATGGGAGTCTAGAAAGGAAGAGTGAGAGGAGCTGAAAGTTAGTCAAAAAGGTAACTAGGGTGGGGATGGAGCTCATGGGAAACCAGAGAATGGCTGACAGGAAGTGGGTCAGAACTTTTTTTTAATCCATAATTAGATACACTTAATAAGGGAATAATGCATTGATGTCTCCACTTCCCCTATTTCCCTCTTCCCTGTCCCTGGTCAGTTGGATATCCTCCTCTGTGGGCAGAACTTTTGAAGATTATGCTTCATCACATTTCGACTTTCTGCAGGATACAACAAAGACTCATGCTTCCTACAAAGTCTAATGAACCCAGTAGGTCAAGACTTCTCCTTGAGGGGTGCTCAGCATGAGTCTGTGGACCCCTTAAGAGCCTCCTGTTCATTTGTTAAGTCAAATGCCTTTCTCTTTCTGTCTCCCGCTAGTTTCTGTCTTCCTTCAGCCTCTCATCTTTTTTCCCCCTTCAGCGTTATTGAAACTGTCTTCTAAATGGTTTCCAACCTGTGGTCCCATCACCTTCCAGCCCACATCCAACTTCCTTCAGGTCTGATGTTTAGCAGCCATCTTCCATAGATGCTTGAAATCCTCTCTGCTGCTCTGATGCCCATTAAAGTGTTCTTAGGGCTTCCCTGACCCTGACCTGACCCTGACCCTAGCCCTGACATGACTTGACCCTAACTCTGACTTGACCCTGACCCTGACCTGAGATGGGTGCTAGTATGCAGGCCCTGCCTCTGGGACTCATGTTCAGCAGGTAGGGAACAGAGCTTCAGAGCCCCATTACAACTATAAACATTAGTTTATGCTCTTACTCTGTGTGGGGGCACTTATGTCTCTTATGGAAGGCTCTCACTTGGCATGAAACGCTGGTGTGGGGTTCCTACCCACTTCTCTGTTCTGCATTCCCACAGCTGAGCGGTTTCTCTGGGTCTCAGTTGTTGCAGCCAAGCCAAACTGGGATATAATGAGGATCCCACGCTGAAGGCCAGTTTGGAACACCAGCAACTGGAGGTCATCCACCAACACCCTTCCCAACTCTGGAGTAAGAGCAGAGAGACTGGCCAGGGATGTACCTGCCATGAAGAGGTTTTCATTCTCCTCCTCTTCCTCCTCTTAGTCCCCCTCCTGTTCCTTCTCCTCTTTTTCCTCCTCCTCCTCTTCCTCCTAATATATATATATTATATGAAAGGAGATGACTCACAAGTTAAAAGCACTTGCTTACAAAACCTGATGACCCAGTATTGATTCCCAGTATCCACACAAGGGCAGATGCACAAAGTAGCACATACATCTGGAATTCATTTGCAATGCCAAGTAATCCTGGAGCACCTATTCTCTCTCTCTCTCTCTTTCATCTTTTCTTGGCTCACAATACTAATAAATAATTAAAATAACACACATAAATAGAGTGTGTTCAGTGCCCACTATTATTCAGAGACGCATAGCTTATTATGTAAACCAAAGCAAGCAGACATTATGGTAATAGTATTGAACCTAGCTCTGCTGACATTCTCCACACAATGAAGATTTCAGATTCACACATGCCTACACTGAGCACACACACACACACACACACACACACACACACACACACACACACACACACACACAGGAAAGCTCCATTTTCAACTCAATTTTAACCACTTGTGTCCCTTCCAAAGATTTTTGAGTTCTTGTTAGCCACAACTTCCTTCTTCGCTGTCCATTGGCCCTCATCCCCATTCCCCTGCTTAGATCGACCACTCCTTCCCCTTCATCTCTTCCTCTCCATTCCTATCATGCCGCTTGCTTCCAAGATGGAAATGATCTAATCTAATCAATCATCATTTAATTGGAATGATAAGGTTAACTTCCTTGGGGGACATAGGGTTCATATTTTAGCAAGGAAATAAATCTTTTTGAAAATTTATTTTATGGCAAGAATGATAGGAGCAGGTATTGGACTTAACTGAAGGCTCTTTAGTAGCCACCATGATAGCTTTAACCATGAGATCCCATTGTTGACCTGCTATGTGCTTAGCCTGTCTCAGTTCCTTGGGCCTCAGAAAGGTTGGTTTCAGACCTCTAGATTCTACCTGGATTTTCTTGGACTATGAAGAGCTAATATAATTTATTTAACAAAGAGGGTTGACTATACATTTAATGAAAAAAAGTGGCATCATTTAATTTTTGTATCTTTTATATCTTTTCATTTTGATAAAGCTCACATTTAAAAATATATGTGTCAGCTTGTGTGTTTCTGATTTGGTATTTATTGATTTGAGATTTAATAAAATATGACTCATCCTGCTTCTAACATAAGTATCTTTAAGGAGAAATTTCCTTCAATCCTGTCCAGTTTTCCTATCTGTAATGCAAGCAATATTCCTAGCCACTTTATGAGTTGCTTGTCTTGCTGCGGTGACAGAATACCTGATCAAAACAGCTCAAGGTAGAAGGCTTTCTTTCAGCCTACAAATTGAGGTGGGGGGGGTGGAATGGTGGTAGGAATATGAAGCAGCTGGTCCACAGTCAGGAGAGAGAGAGCCACAAAAGCTAGTGCTCAGCTAGCATTCTTTCCCATTTCAATTCATTCCAGGACCTCCGTGTTGGAATGGTACAGGCCAAAGTTAAGGTGGAATTTTAGCTTAATCAAGGTACTCCCTCAAGGCGTGCTCAGATGTTGACCTTAACTGGATAATCCCTCACCTGTATGCCCAGAGATTAACTTCATCCAGAAAATCTCTCACTGGTATGCCCAGAGATTAACCTCATCTGAATAATTCCTCGCTGATATGTCCAGAGGTTAAACTCATCTGGATAATCCCTCATAGGTATGCCTGGAGGTTAACCTCATCTGAATAATCCTGCACAGGTATACCCAGAATTTAACCTCATCTGTATAATCCCTTACAGGCATGCCCAAAGATTAATCTCATCTAGATAATCACTTACAGGTAAACCTAGGGGTTAACATCATCTGAATACTCCCTCACTGGTATGCCCAGAGTTTAACCCCATCTGGATAATCATTCATAGGTATGCCCTGAGGTTAGCCTCATCTGGATAATCCCTCACAGGTATGCCCAGAGGTTAATCCCTTGCTGGTATGCCCAGAGGTTAACCTCTTCTGGATAACCCCTCACTGGTATGCCCAGAGGTAAACCTCATATGGATAAACCCTCACTGGCATGACCAGAGGTTAGCCTCATCTGGAGAATCCTTCGCAGGCATGCCCAGAAGCTCCTTTCTTAGTTTATTCTAAATCTTGTCAAGTTGACAGTTGGTATAAACCATCACAGCCACCTACCCACCCAAGTTTCCAGCACATACCTTTCTGTCACTGACATGTTGGATGGAGGATTCCTAGGAAGAGAATGGATCAGTTTTCCAGGGCTGCTATAAGGAGATGCCACAAACTAGGCCACTTAAGCAATAGAAAGCTATCCTCTCATAGTTATGGGTAGCAGAAGTTCATAGTCATGACACAGGTGTGCTATGCTTCCTCCTGGGCTCTAGGAAAATTCCTTCCTGGTCTCTTCTAGTTTCTGGTAATTGTTGGCAGTCCTTTTCATTTCTTGGAATACAGAGGCTTCCATGTGATGTCTACTTGTATCTTCACAGAGTGTCCTTATATGTATGTGGTTTCCCTTCCCTTCCCTTCCCTTCCCTTCCCTTCCCTTCCCTTCCCTTCCCTTTGTATATGCATGTGTGTGAGGGTGTGCATGGTGTGTATGTGTAGTCCGTGGATTATTTCGGAGATCATTGTATACTAACACTCAGGTTCATCCATGGAGCTGGGTGGACAGCAGCATCTTGGGACAGCAGTAGGCCGATGGGCATAGCCACCTGAGAGAACATGGCAGTGGACAGCTCTCATTTATTGTATAGATAAAAGTTGTTTATATAGAGGAAAAGGCAGAGGTAGGGGCATAGGCAGCAAGGGGATTGGTAGGGGCAGGGTAGTCTGTGGATGTCTCATGAGTGAATTGGCAGGGGCCAATAGCCTGTGGATGCCAGTTTGCATAGATAAGTTGGAGGGGCTTTCTACATGACTCTAGACGTGTATAGAATGGTGATGGCTGCAGAGAAACTGTAACCTTATTGTTTGGGTTTGTTATTATAGCTGGAGTGAGTTTAGGCCTTGAATTGCCTCCTTATCTCAGGGCTCGCTGTGGCCTGCCTGGAGGGCTGGAGGGTCAAGGATATGCTTGAGATAATCGGGGGTCCCAGGCTCGCCTCGACTTCCTTTAACAGAAGGAGACAGTGGGACACCTTCCAGTCTCAGCAAATAATGCTATATCCCCCATGCCTCTTAGCAGGGTCCCATATATGTGTGTGTGTGTGGGGGGTGTTCCAAGACACATGTGTATGCATGTGTGTGTAGAATCCAGTGGTTGGTTGATATCAGGATTCTTCCTTAATCACTCTCTACCCTATTTATCAAGAGAAAGACTCAATTCTTATTCATTGCTTTTAACTGTTTCCAAAGAGAGTAAAAGACTCACATCCTGCTTTTCCTTGGAGCTGGGATGGGAAACTTTTTGGTGAAAAGAGCTGTGCTGAGCTTTTGTGAACTAGCTCCTAGTTTCCCTCAACCAGGAAGTCTGGAGGTGCTGTGGCCTTCCTTAGATCCATGGCAAACAGGTAGAACTCAAGGATGACTTCTGATTCTCATCCCAGGACTCTTGTCGCTCAGCTGGTTTATATGGCTCAATGATTCCTATGATAAAATATTATTTCTCCATGACAAATTTTAATACTATTTCTCGTCCTGAGTCTATGCAGTGACACATTCCATGGAAATCCATGAGACTGTATGTGGACATTGGTGGGTCCATATTTCCTGAGCATTTCCCATGACTCCCTTTAATGAATTTTGTGGGAAACCCTCTTCCATTTTCTATCACTATACCCTCATTTAAGTCCTGTGCAGAAGACAGTTCCAGTTTAGGATATAAACACCCTCCTCCGTCTAGGTCTCAGTGTCTCCATAAATCTTAGACATTTTGGTTCCAGCCTGAGTGTCCCTCTAAGCCCCTATCCAGGTACTGATCTCCCAATTCTTGCTTTCTTCCTCTCAGGACTCATTCCTTAACTTGTAAGCATCAGGAGCCTTCATCCTAGCTATGAAGATATATCATCCCTTTTCTTCTGGGGCATGTGCAGGAATCCCACCAAGAATGCATGGAACTGTGAGGGCCAGCTTTGGCATTATGTGTGACAGAGTGCCTTTGACCCATTTCTATACTCCTTCATGAACTCAGAAGTCATTGTACCTCTGGATGTCCGAAGGGATTCTACACTTGTTTTTTATATCTGAGTATTTCTAGGTTTGCAATATCCATTAAATATTTTCTTTCTAATATGCTTGACTTCTTTGATCATCATATTTTTAAAATTATTAAAGTTTATTTTTTTATTTATATTTTTGAGAGACAGAGAGAGAGAGAGAGGCACAGAGAGAGAAAATATGGACACAGGAGGGCCTTCTGTCACTGAAAATGAACTCCAGATGCACGTACCACTTTGTGCATCTGGCTTTGCATGGATACTGGGGAATCAAACCCAGGCCATCAGACTTTGCAAGGAATTGCCTTTAACCAAGAAGCCAACTCTCCAGCCCATTTCCCATGTTGTTTAAGGTATTTGTATTGTTATTCTACTCTTCCATGGGGTGTAGTAGCTCCTACTTGAGGATGGATATTTTTAATCACTTTCAGATCATTAAGAAGGCTGTGATGAAAGACAGGTTCTTACCCCAAACCCTGTGGCACCAGTTAGTCACTTACCCTGAAATGGGCTCCTTAGCAATTGATCATTACGAAGAGCTTAATCAATGAGACTGGGTTTCTGTCCAAGCCAATTTTAAGCGAAGTTTCTGAGGAAACTTTCTTCAGACAAATTGCTTGCCTGAAAATGTGTGTTTTCTTGCAGTTCTTCCGGCTTCTCAGTTTGTAGCACACAAACCTGTCAGACCATTTATTTGACTCTAAGAATTGCTCAAGGTGGTAACATTTATCTCTTTTCACCTTTAACCACCTTCTCTCCCTTGGGGAAAGGAAACAGAACCGAATCATTGGGACAGCTCCCTTCTGTATTACCAGTGACTGAAACATTGTCGGAATGAGTTTTTGAGGGGTGGCATGTGTGCTGTGTTAGGTAATGCTAGGAATGCTTCTCCAGACACACTCAGGGTTGCAAACCTGGAAGGGTCTAATGGAGGAATGCCTGTGAAATGGTGGGTGTCCAACATGCTTTTTGCATATGTGACAATATGTCTTTTAAAGGTAAAGAGGATCTTTTGCTTGTTTCAGATCTTCAAAGGGATCTTCCCCCCCCCCCCCAGAGCAAAATTAACATGGACTGCTGGAGATACAGGCTCTTCTCTCCAGTTCCAGTACTTTCATGTTCCTCTCTACTTGCAGTTCCGGGGAGAATCTGCTCCCTTAGGTGACCCATTAGTTATGCAAACGATACATAAGGTCTGTCTCAGCAGGTAGCTGGAGGACAGGAAGTCAACAAAAGTTGCCCTGTCTCCAGGTTCTGATTCATTTCTCTCAGTGCTCAGCCTTGGGGTATTTATTTCAGGGAAGCCAACTTCAAAACTGAAAGCAGAACTGATCAATAATTTGTTCAGATCACTGAAAATGCTATCCCTGGAAATGTATGTTTTCTGATATGAGAACTATCATGTCTCAAGTCCTCTGACCTATCTTACTCCACTTTGCGTATCTGGCTTTATGTGGGTACTGGGGAATCAAACCTAGGTTATTAGGCTCTGCAGGCAAGTGCCATAACAATTGAGCCATTTCTCCAACCCCTGCTTTACTTATTTTGTACACGAAATAGGTGGATCCTGTACTGTTCTTTCTCTCTCTCTCCTCTCTCTCTCTCTCTCTCTCTCTCTCTCTCTCTCTCTCTCTCTCTTTCTCTCTGTGATTTATAGCAAAACTGAGCACCCCACGTCGTTCATTCACACCGGTTTCATAGGGGTTCAACTTAGCTCAATTATATCCTCATAAACCTTTTCTGGTTCTTGTTTGTTTCAATTCCATTTCTGTTGTTTTCAGTGCCCAGGTTGGTGAAGAAACCCATAAACATTTCAAGGTCACAATATCTGGAGTCATTGCCAAGGACACAGCACACCGAAGTGAAGATAACTGACTCAGAAAGCTGACAGTCTCTGTTTTGCTTCCAGGTGACTCTGGGAAGGCTCTGGGGCTCAGATTCTTCACCTGTATGGAGGCAGATGTCTTTGTTCCACCTGTCTGGAATTTTCCCAATCCACCTATTAGGAATCAGCACCTTTTCTATCCTTCTTAGCGAATCCACCAATGCCACAAGGATTATAGAGCCAGCTTAAATTTATGGAAGACTTCATATGCCCTTGGAAGAGTACTATACATACAGAGTTCGGCAGTGAACCTTCTAGGCCCTCACAAATAGGTCTCCTGTTCCAAGGCTTCCCATCTCCCTGCTAGCCAACAGCCTTTCTTCCCATGCCCAGATTCCCAGGCTGAATCATCACTATCTCCAACTTTCCATATGCCCCCCTCTCATGGAGACCTCTAGAGAACTGCTTCTTCGTCTCTTGGACCCAACTCCTTGGAATCTGCACACTGAAGCCATTAGGGTCTCCTATCCTCACCTCCCCCCCCCCGCCCTTTTCTTGGGAAACATAAGCCATTCAGCCCTTAGACATGATTTTATATTAGTATGAACTTTCCTTTTATTTTTCAGAACCTTAAATATTCTCCACACAGGCCAGGGACTTAGAGTATGAAGAGCCTTTTGGCATTGCCAAAAGGAGAAAGCATGCCCATTTCATGAGGCCATCCTATCTGCTCAGTGAATAACACCACTAACCACAGAGCACTGTGTAGAGCATCAGATGTGCTGAGAGAAAGCCCCCGGGTTAGACCTAGACTCGAGTTCCCCACTGATGATTCCCTCCCAGCACATCTGTCCTTGTTGAAGCTCTTTCATTTCCTTTCATTTCGGATGCATGTTTAAACTCTCCACAAAGTCCCCAAGCATTCTTCCTCCATGTAACACCAGCTGAAGTCGATTATTATTATTGTCCTCTAGGCTTCTCCAGGCATATTATCTCTTTCTTTCAGTGTTCATATAAGTTACCCTCTCCCTTCCCTTGTCCCACTGCCCTCACTCCCTGTCCCACATTCTCCCCTAGAGTTTCACTGTCTTGATGGTCATGATTCCATCTTCATCACTTTCCACTGGTTCCTTACTACATGCTTCTGGTGACACTGATTGGTCACTGGAACCAAGGGAACCAATAGCTTTTGCTATTGTCCCAGCTTGTCAGCTCTAGTGACTCATATGTGGATAATCCTTTTGTAGGTTCACAATGGAGTCCTGGATCTCAGGAGAGATGACCTCAAGATCCATTTTGATTGCACTGTGTAATGGTTTGGATGTGAATGTATGTCCTCCATAGCCACAGGCTTTTTTGATTAAGATTGAACTTGAGACTTGAGTCTTTAGTAGGCAGAGTCTTGCCGGGGAAGAGATGTGTCGCTGGGGGAAAGATTGAATCCAGCTCTACTGGGAGGTGTGTACACAACCAGGTGGAGCTCTGGCTGCTCGTCATGCTTAATGGCTATCAATTGTGTCTTTCTGCTATGATCTATGGAAGTGAGCCAGCTTCTTTCACCATGATAGAGTTTACTCTGGAATCTGTAAGACTGAAATAAACTGTTTCCTCCAATAAGCTGCTTCTGGTAGGATGTTTGTCATAGCAACGAGAAGGTAACTGCCACACCCTGATTATTTTCTGTCTCACCCTACTACAGCCATGTAGGCTTACTTCCTGTGTCTTGAAATTCCTGAGCACTCTCCTCTCTCAGGGCCTCCACTATGCCTTCCTCTGTCTGGACCTTCATCCTTGACTATCCATGGAGCCCACACCCTCATCAAATGCTATCTTACTTCACGAGGCTCTCCTGGACTATTGTACCTACCACTGGCCTCTTCCCTGCCTTGCTGACTTGAAAGAGAGCAAAATAGGACTGGAGAGATAGCTCAGCAAAGCCTCACAACCCCAGTTTGATTCCCCAGTACCCATGTAAAGCCAGATACACAGTGTGGTACATGTGTCAGGAGTTAGTTTGCAGTGGCCGGAGGCCCTGGCGCTGCACCCATAACTTACTCTGTCTCTCTCCCAAATAAGTAAACAAATAAAAATATTTTTTTAAAAGAGGAGGAGAGAGAATATGGTTTGCTTATTCCCATTATTCTCATTAGAATGTGTGCCCTTGAGGGCAGGGCTTTTTTCCTTCATGTTTCTCATTTGTTTTAATTTTTTATTTATTAATGCATTTGTAAGGAGAGAGACAGAAAGAGAGAAAGGGAGGCATATGCCTTTACATGGTTTCTGGGAAATCAAACCTGGGCTGTCAGACTTTTAAGCAAGTGCCTTTAACGGCTGAACCATCTCTCCAGCTGGTTTATGTTTCTCACTATGTATCCCTTGTATCTAGAGTATGACTTGTACTAGCAGGTACCTTTTATGCAGTTGCTGAATTAAGTGAACGAATGAAGGCTCATTACAGGCAAAAGATTGAGCTCAGAGGAGTGAGCGAACTTGTCCAAGGTCACAGAGATATGGATGGAGTGGCAGAACTGAGGTCTTAACTATCTCTCCAGACCAATGTCCTTCCGCTGACCCTGCTTCTGCTGGTTCCAACTACAAATCCATGGAGTTCTGCAATCAGGACCACTGCTCCTACTGCATATCTTGGGAGCCTGACTTCACAAAGATTAAAAGCTGTTACATCTTTAATGTCTCCAATATGCACCTTATGAAAGCCACTTTGTTCACTATGTCTGAGATATGCTGACCTGCCTTCTGTTCATCAAATCTATTTCAGGACCATTGCAGAAGTCCTCCCTGGAATGATCTTTGCCTGGCTATTCCCTTCACAGGCTTCCTTTATGCTTAAAGCCTAAATTTACATGTGCTGGCTTGCTCTCTCTCTCTTTTCTTTTTTTTTTCTTTTCTTTTACATTTCTTCCCTTTTCTTTTTCTTTCCTTTTTTTTTTTTTTTTTTTTTTTTTTTTTTTTTTTTTTTTCCTTTTTTTTTTTTTTTTTTTTTTTTTTTTTTTTTTTTTTTAGGAAGGGTCTCACTTTAGCCCAGGCTGACCTGGAATTCACTATGTGGTCTTAGGCTGGCCTTGAACTCACCGAGATCCTCCTTCTTCTGCCTCTAAGTGCTGGGATTAAAGGTGTGCACGACCACACCTGGCTCCATGTGCTTTCTCAAGAATCCATCTTTTCTTGTCTGTTATGGGTTGGAAGTTTGTGTCCCTCCAAATGCACATGTTGAAAGGAATCCCAAGTGTGCTTGTCTTGAGATGTGGCACCTTAGGAAGTTGCTTAGGTCACGGGGCTTCCGTTACTTTGAGCTTCTCAGGCCTCCAGAACTGTGAAATTCAAATTCTTGCTGGTTATATGCTGCCTTGTTTTTACATAATACACATCAAAGTTTTTAAAATTTATTTGTGTGTGTGTGTGTGTAAGTGCACTCATGTAGGAGAAAGAGAGAGGGAGAGAGAGGGAGGGAGAGGGAGAGAGAGAGAGACAGAGACAGAGAGAGAGAATGGGTGTACCAAGCCTCACTGTAAATGAACTCCAGATGCATGTGCCACATTGTGCATCTGGTTTTTACCTGGGTGTTGTCTGTGGATTACTTGGTGGGTCATTGTACACTAACACCCTGGTCCATCCACTCAGCTGGGTGGACAGAGTCTTGGGACAGTGGTAAACTGACGAGAGGAAGAACTCTCAGGAGGCAGTTGCAGTGAACAGCTCTTTTATTAAATTGGGGAGGGTTGCTTTTATTTAGAAGGAAAAGGAGAGGCAGGGGCATAAGCAGCAAGGGGATTGTCGAGGGCAGAGGGGTCTGTGGATGTTTCATGAAAGGATAGTTAGGGGCCAGCTGCATAGATAAGCTAGAGGGACTTTTT
>PVHP010035318.1:0-18568 GCA_004024765.1 Zapus hudsonius | reverse complement strand
GAGGGAACCCAGGTCTGAGATAGGACTGATATGTCTTGAAGGAGAGTAGACACAGGATGAGGAGATGATTAGCTGATACCTGTGACCATGTGGGGCCCAGGGTCTCTGGAAGACTTTCCTGTGGTCTCCTTTTCTGCAGCATATTCTGCCTTTTACGTAATCCCTCTGGGACCAGCTCACATGGCACATCTCTTCCTTCTGAGCGGTCCACACTCACCTTTCCAAAAAAGACATTTATTTCTCTCATCTTGCTCTAATGATGTTGGCCGTATAGATGCTTATTTCTTGTCTATCTCCCTCCCTCCATTGAAACCTCCAAAGATGGGACATTTTTGTCTTGCACACTTCAGGGAACAGCTAGCAGAAACTGACTTATTGAATGCTTAAATCAGGTTCTTATTTGTGGGTGATGGAGAAGACTTTTCGTCAACAATGCTACTCCTAACCCAGCTCTTCAATCAAGGCGCTGTGGCTGTGTTCTGAAGCCTCTGAAGAGGCAGCTAGTGCTGAGAAGACCCTCTGCAGGCTCACCTCTCAAGACTCTGGAGGGCAGAGCCTGGAGCAACAGGAAGAGATCTGCCTACTGTGCAGCATGGTGCTTTTTAGTAGGAAAATGAACCTTTTAATTCCTCAATATGGTATATTAATAGAGCAAAGTGACCCTTTGGAAGTCCCTATTGGCAGTTTAGATCTATAGGTTGGCAGGCAGGTAGATAGATTTGTGCTATTATTTTTAAACCACACACACTCTTAAGCACCAGAAAAACAGTCTAACTCACAAGCATGTTCAATAAAAAATCTGTTGAATGGAATACACCTAACGTACTCTTTTTGCTGCATTTTTTGAATCATTAACACCCTACCAAGTCTTCTATGACAACCCACAGCAAGATATGCCTCCATGGACTTTCCATGCCTTTCTCACCACAATAGCTTGTATACACAGTACAAAATTATTTATTCATTTTTATTGTCCATAATGAGTTACATTATTTAATGGGCAAACGATGAGTTGTTATCCCCAGTTCCCCAATACCCCTCTTCCCCATCCCCAATCGGCTGGATATCCTCCTCAGTGAGCCGTCTGGATCAGTCCTTGGGGCAGGGGACCATGGATAGCCTAGTACTCAGCCCGGTTCTCCTGGCCCTAGTATGTTGTTACTGAGGGGTGCCATGTCTCTGGATATTCTCCCCCGCCATGGCTCTCACAATCTTTCCACCCCCTCTTCCGCTCAGTTCCCTGAGTCGTGGTGGATGAGTATTAAGGCTGCTTTATTGTTGTGAGCTTAGGGTCTTTGTGTCAAAAATCATTGGTTTCTGTCTCACTGGCTTATCCTGTGTTGATTGAATGGCTGTGGCTGTGGGTCCCTTGTTCATCCCGTCATTCTCTGTGGGGTTCCATTTGGATCCTCCATGATATGACTGTGGTGGCTCCTCTCTTGCCAGGATCTCAGCTATCAGCCTACGGTCGTTGGTAGGGTTAGATGGGCCCCAGCTCTCTTACTGCATCCTGAAAAACACAAACATAATCTCCATCGGAGAGTGAGTGCCCTCCCCAGGCTTGAGGCAAAACCCTGTTGCTGAAGAAACCACAGAATGCTATAGACCAGCATTGAGAGACACTTCAAGGTCTGGAACAGTATCCAGCTCCCAGAAAGCAGTTAGTGTAGTGCTGGAAGGCACTGCATAGGCTGCCAGGGGAAACTGATCAACGGCAGCTGGAGTAAACAGAGACCACTGACATGAAACACAATCTGCAGCCATGAGTAGGCTGACCACACCTTCTAATGGGAGAGAACAGCAAACCAAGAAAGGAGCACTTGTGTAATGGGGAAGCCTGGGTCTTTGTGTCGAAAATCATTGGTTTCTGTCTCACTGGCTTATCCTGTGTTGATTTGTTTCTTGTCTGGGCCCCATTATGATGGCAGAAACTGTCAGTTCTCATCATTGTATCCTCTGCGCCTACCAAAGTGCATGACACATGATATGGTATTTATTAAGGACATGACAAAAGTAAATAAAAGATGCAGAGGTAGGTACAATGGGATTTGGTGACCACTTGGAATCAGGAGATTAAGGAGTGGAGTCAAGAAAATTAAATTATGGGCTGGAGAGATGGCTCCGAGGTTAAGGCACTTGCCTCCAGTGCCTAAAGCCCTGGGTTCAATTCCCCAGGACCCACGTAAGCCAGACCCACAAGGTGATGGCCCTGGTGCTCTCTCTACCTATCTCTCTTTCTCTTTCTCTCTCTCTCTCTCTCTCTCTCTGTATCTCTCTGCTTGAAAAATGAATAAATAAAATATTTTTTAAAAAAAGAAAATTAAGAGAGCCCACGGAGGAGGATATACAACTGATCAGGGATGGGGAGGGGGGGAATTGGGGAATTCGGGATAACAACACATGGTTTGCCCACTAAATAATGTAACTCATTATGGACAATAAATATATATATTTAAAAAAAGAAAATTAAATTATAATAGAAGTTAAATGGAGGCTGGGGGTGGAGGCAATAGAGTAATAGAAGCAGATCATAAGTAGATGGGGTCAACTCAGTCTTAGATGACTTTCATTTCTGTTGTGTTTTACTAGAAGTGGTTAAGAAATCTCAAAATATTTTAGTGACATTAGTTTTGGTCTTTTTTTTCCTTGTTTTTAAAGCAGTGAAGTTCTAGGCTACAGTACAAGAAAATTTAGGTAATTGTTTTCTTGAATAAGCACATTGCCGTCATGCCATATTGATGAGTTAGGGTGCACATCCTCTGCAGACAGACTTTCACACCAGCTGCCTCCCACCTCAACAGAATCCAGACAAGAATTGGACACTTTCCCACAAAAATATCAGAATTGGCTCAGAGCACACAGACATGCAGCCAGTTGCAGTTCTGGCTCATTGTGCGAACCACCTCCTGTTCATTCAAACTGCAACAAGATGAAAAGGAGGAAGGGGAAGCCAGGCCGTTTCTTCCATGCTCAACCTTGATAATCTATTTTTAAGCCTTAGTCAACTTTGACGCAGGCGCTGTAGTTCCTGTTTCAAAGACAATACATGAGAATCAAGACGTTAAAAGCAAAATGGAAGTGAAGTCCAAGGACCGTGTTGCCCGTATCCCATATTCTGTGTGGAATTTCAAGATATTCCTTTTCTTTCCTTCCTCCCACCATGTCAGAAAGAGAGAGAGAGAAAATGCTACTGAAAGTATAAAAGATGTTTCCAGAAGAAAATATTTAGAAGCTCATGAAAACTGAAGAGGCTGCTGTACTCTGTACATCTCACTTCATCAACTTTCCTGAAGTGATCTGAAATACATTTCAAAATCCATTATAACTCTGTCCCAGCTTTCCTTCCTCTGATCACCATTGCAGTAAAAAACAATCCAGGGGCCCTGTCACTCAGCTCTCGGAAAACATAAGAACCAGCAACAAACCAAGGCCTTCAAAGGTAAACAAGTTATGCCATTGAGAAAAGGGAGAGATGAACGGATGTTCAGGACTGGGTTGGACTAAGGGCTCCTGGACCGTTTGTGCCTGTCTGCTGAGTGCCTGCCATCAGCCTAGCTTAGGTTAAGGTACAGCAATGTGCCAAGTACACTTTGGAGACAGAATAAGAGGTAAGATGCTGAATATTTTAAAAAATTGATTCAAAAACTATATAGGGACTCAGAAGGAATTCTAGCCCTCACACAATGTATGCCTGAGAACCCAACAGAAACATGCGTTTAAAAGGTACTAAAGCCTGAGCTGCTAAAAAAGTCACTTTGAGTTAAGCAAAGCTGAACCAGTGTTCCCCTGCATCTCCTGGAAACAGTCTTTCTATGCCTGTATGTTTCCTCTGAGGAACAATTACCATTGTGTTTATTAAAAACTTATTGGAATATTGATGCAAAGAATATTTTCACTATTACGTGACATATTTGCTTTCCTATAGAACTTCTCAATTATCAATGCTAATATTTTTCTTAAATATTTGCCCTCAAAGTCCCTGCAGCCTATTAGTTATGATTTTTTACATTATTTTTTAGCAGGATCAGAATTCTACACTCCATGAACCCTGCGTGTTTTTTACTACAACTTCCTTTTCCTTCTTTGTTCCTGCTGGTGTCTTACCTCAGCCTGACATCATCATAGACGATGGTCATTCCAGGGTTTTTCCTTCAAGAAACAGATTGAAAATAATCTTTTCCAAGACAGGCTTCACTCCACACTCTCCCTAACCGCACACAGACCTGAATTCACCTCCTGTCTGTCCCATTGTTTTCCCAACTGTGGGTAATATTCTGATGGCCAGAGACTAGCCTTCAGTTTCTGTAGTGCCAAGAAACGTTTTCTGAGACAGGATCTCTCATTGGCCTAGAGAAGCTCACTAGGTCAGCTCTAGTGGCTGACCAGCAAACCCCAGGGACACGACTGCTCTATCTCTCCATCACTGGGATAATAAGAATGTGCCACCACCCCCAGCTTTTTTCTTTATATGGGTACTGGGGATTGGAGTTGGGGCCTCATGCTTGCATGCCTGAGAAACACCACCATAGGTAGTCAGTCCTCTGCTTCCAAATGCTGCAGACACACATAAGTGCACACATGTACATTCATGCATACAGACATATGCATTTTTTAAAAAGAGTCTTATCACCTAGATATTACCTGAAAGATCTGTATTTCCTCCCATTTGAACCAGAATCTAATACTACCATACTGACTTAACCAGAGTGTTCCAGTCCTTCCTTGGGCAACACAGCATGGCCCTCTCTGAACACCTGCTTGAACACAGCACTGGTCAGTATCTATTTGTGCCTATCAAATGACCCCATAATTCAGAAGCTGAAAAAAAAGCAGCTTGTTTTAGCTCACAGTTGCCAGGAATAGATGGGCATGGTCTAGCTGGGTCCACTTAACTCCAGGCCTCTCTGAAAGCTGCAGTCTCATCAACTGGAGAAGGACCACTTCCCAAACTCGCTCTCAAGACTGTGGACAGATCTCAAGATCTTCTGCCCTGGACTTCGCTTAATTCCTTGTCACCTGACCTACATAGGGTAACTGACAGAGGGGCATCTTGTTTCATCCAAATGAGCAAAGAGATAGGAGGAAAGGGCAAATAAACAGAAGTCATTAAAGAAATTAATCTTTCATGTTACCTAATCTCAGATGCAATGACTATTGTTTTTGTATTACTTTACTTTTTAGAAACTAGTGGTTAGGGTTAGCCCAAGCTCAACAGCAGAAAATTATATAAGGGCATTAATACTATAGAATGTGGATAACTAAAACTCATCTTTAAAACTGCCTACCAAGCTGGGCATGGTGGCACACACCTTTAATCCCAGCACTCGGGAAGCAGAGGTAGGAGGATCACCATGTGTTTGAGCCAGCCTGAGATTATATAGTGAATTCCAGGTCAGCCTGGGCTAGAGTGAGACCCTACTTTGAAAAACCAAAAAAACAAACAAAAAACTGCCTACCATAAATATCTAACACACTGTCTATAATCTAAATTGTAATTCTTATAATATAGCTCTTCAGTGTCTTCCCAATGCTAAAGGTTTGTTCTACTGAGAAGTGATGGAAACGTGAGGGGTGGGCTCCAGTTGAAGGAAGCTGGTTTGGTTACTGGGGTTATCCTTGAAAGTGTTATTAGGATATCTCTCTCTCTCTCTCTCTCTCTCTCTCTCTCTCTCTCTCTCTCTCTCTCTCTTTCTCTCCTTCCTAGGCACACTGTGACATGTTGCCTCAACACAGGCCCCAAAGCAACAGAGCCAAGTGACATCATGGAGAAACCTTCAAACAAGAGCCAAAATGCCTCTTTCCTCTTTATAAGTTGATATTCTTGGATATTTTATTACAGCAATAGAAAGCTGACTACCACACTAATTCCCAAGGACTTTGAATTGATCATGTAAGAAAAGAAAATTTTTAAAAATTGCTAAGGACTTATTTTAGCTTTCTTTTTAAATTGTTGTTTTAGCTAATCAATCTTTAATGATTTGAGATGATTATATTTTAAGAAGTTACAATAATTTTGCAAAAGATCTTTTCCTAGCACATTTTCAGCCTTGGTATTCAAAGCACTGTTGACTTTTAGAACTATGGCCATCAGCATAGCACACTGTTGGGTCGGAAGGTCTGTTTCGGTTCAAGGATCCCATTTTCCTAAGAGTTAAGGATATGCTTGTTGCTGCATGACAAAAATTCTCTGAAAGAAGTCCCCACTCTTCTTTGTTTCCATGTGGAACAATTTCTACCAAGGGTATCATAGGGAAGCACTAGTTATATAAGATAAGCCTCTATTTCTATGACTAAGTAAGAAACGCTGTATATTTTACAAGTGACAGTATGCATTCACATAGGAAGAACCCTAAAAAGTCCAGCAGAAAAGAAACACACATGCTCAACTTAGAACTTTCTAAATTCACACCATCTATAAATTCCTTTCCTTATAATAGCCATTCATGTGCTAGAGAGCTAAGGTTTGATAAACACTTCCTAGGAGATAGGACCTTGGAATAGCGGGATAAACACATGAAACACGTCTGATAATAATCTTCCTCCTCCTCTTTGTGTTTTGAGACATAATCGACCTCTATATAATACAGACAGCCCTCAAACTCATAACCCTCTCACCTTAGCCTCATGAGTGCTGGGATTAAAAGTGTGCACATCAAAACAATATTTTTCTTTCGTTAAGAATCCCAAATGCTGAGTATGGTGTAGCATGCCTTTAATCCCAGCACTCAAGAAGCAGAGATAAAGAACTGCTGTGAGTTCGAGGCCAGCTTGGAGTACATGTGAGTTCTAGGTCAGCCTGGGCTAGAGTGAGACCCTGCCTCAAAAACTAAGAAGAAGAAGAAAAAAGAATCCCAAACACTTAGAAGATGAGAGACCATCTGCAATGTTCTAGTCTCAGCCAAGAGCCCAGTGGTCCTCAACCCAATTCTTGTGCCCCCAGCAGGCATTCCGCAATGTCTAGAGACACTTTTAGTTGTGACCACTGTAGTTAGAGAGGCCTGTTAAAGTTCCTGCAGTGCAAAGGACAGCCTTTACAGCAAGGGACTAGCCAGCCCCAGGTTCAGTGCTATTCTAGCTGAGTAGAGCTATGTGAGTCCCTAGGGGCTCAGCACACAGAGCAGAATGCCACGGTGTCATGGTTTGATCCAGGTGTCCCCCACAAACAAATGAATGTGTTCTCAGTGATAGGTCCTCAGCTGATGGCAGTTTGGGTTTTACAACCTCGCTGGAGCTGTGTTGTTGAGGGGGCTTATGGGGGTTATAAACCAGCTCCCCCTTGCCAGTGTTTGGCACACCTTCCTGCCATTGTTTGCAGTGCTGTGGCAGAGGTGATGTCCACCCCTCTGCTCATGCCATCGTTTTCCCAGCCAGGATGGAGGAGTCTCCCCTTGAGTCCATAAGCCTAATAAACCCATTCCTCCACAAGCCACTTTAGCTTGGGTTCTTTCTGCCCAGTAACTAGAAAGCTGACTACAACACCAGGCAAACCCAATCAAACATCACAGTTGTGCAAAATAATACATCGCTGTTGTTTTAAGCAACTTCTGGTGTAGATTTTGTTGTGCTGTTGTTAAGCCCACTGAAGGGACCCTTGATTAACAGCATCCTGGTGGTCAGGGCACAGATCTTCTTACAATAATGAGCTCTAGCTTGCAACATGAGGGACCCATTGAGTCCAGGTTGGACAACTGACCCTTGGGAGCCAGCCAGAGAGGATTTCTCTGGACCAGGCCACAGATGCAACAACCTACCTGTGTTGTCTCTTTACCCATGAAACAACAGGCATGGGCATTTCCTGAATTCTGTTGAGGCCCCTTGTCCAAATTCTGGACTTACCTATCGTGGTAGCATTTCTATTGGAAGCTTCTCCTTTAACTTCCGTGACATTGGTTCTGTGATCCTTCTGACTTGAGCCATTATTATTTGCACCATTAAAATCTTCGAGTTTGGATTAGACAAGAAGTTCCTAAGGGTATCACAGCGTGGACCCCACTACCAACTAATTCTCCAGCACGCCAGCGCTCTCAAACATGCAGTGTTGAAGGGAAGAATCTTGCTTGGGATGAAACATTGCCCTAAATAACCTGTGGGTTTTTTCTGTGAAACAATGCCTGAAGGAGCCTGCCAAAGGGGGCCAGGTGTGGCCTTTGTCATGTTTTGGGCCCAAGCTAGAGCATGCTTTCATTCAGGAAAAAAAAAAAATTGCTTTCATTCCAAATAGAGGAAATTCCTTCTTGTACATAAACCGAGGGCAATTTTGATTATTTCACAGAGCTGCCACTTCCAGGGCCTCAGGATGGACACTGGCTTTAGGTTCCATCACAAATCATTAGCGTTGTGGCTAAGAGCCCAGGAGTGGAGTCAGACTTTCCTGGGTTTTAGTCTCGGCTTACTAGCTGGGTGATCTTGTCAAGATATTTCAGAAATGACAATAAAAATGATATTTATTTTAGAGTACAGATAGGTGATGGGTTTTTGTTGTTGTTGTTGTTCCTGATGATGATGATGGTGGTTTTATTATGTGGGGTTTATTTGTTTGTTTTTGAGACAGAATCTCACTGTGTGGTCAAAGCTGGCCTCAAACTCACAAACTTCCTGCCTTGGAAGTTTAAACTTCCAAGTGGTACAGTTACAGGTTCATGTCAGATAAAGTAATGTTTGTGTAGTGCCTTGCACATAGTAAGCTCAATCAATGATAGCTATTACTATTCCTAGGAGCATTTAAAAATCTCTTTTCTGCTATCAGTTACCATTTCCTGTCTTCCACTTAACTGTGAAAGCTACTTAGCTTTCTTTTTTTTAACTGTAAGCAGCCACCATTAAAACACACACACACACACACACACACACACACACACACACACACACACACACACCAAAAAGCAGTACTGGTTGTAGGTCAAGGCTAAGTTGTTTTCAGCATACTTTAGTTTTAGCCAAGAACAAAGCACACCCGACTTCCTCTTGCAAGGAAATCTAAATGCCTTAAAGAGACAGTCAACACCAATACCCAATGCTGGAGGCTAAGGTTGTCACGGAGCACAGTCTGGTGTCCAAAACCAGTTGCTAAAACAGAGGGGATTATGAAAGGCAAGGCAAAGTTTGAAACCGATTTGTTCAACTATAAGAAATAATTCCAAGCAGCAAAACAATTAAAACCATATTTGGAAAGACAGTCTGACAACACTTAGGATCAACTGGATAGATACGAGAGTAACAAGGAAGTTGGCTGTAACTATATTGTATCATTTCTCAAGATCATGAGAATGTGTTACTGAGACTTAGGGAACAAGAGAAAAAAGTGAATTTGAATGCCATTAAAAATATTTATTTATTTGAGAGAGAGACAGAGAGACAGAGATAGAAAGAGACATTTCCAGTGATGACGATGCACAAAACGAGAGTGATGGGCGGGGATGAGCCATGTCTGTTCTTACTCCTTCCGAGAGTCATCAGAAACATTGACGTCAGCTGAGGGTGACCTGCTGAGATTACAAAGCCATGCTTAAACTCTTTACCCAACAGGCCTTTGGATACAAAGGGCAACAATATTTTGGTGTGTCACAGTAATACAAACCAGGTACTTAAAATCCATCTAGAGAGGGTGGATTTTTTCATGAGAGATCTTTTGTTTGCTGAGAACAAATGTCATCGTCAGCACCGCAGACGCTCAAAGCTAGTAAGTACTAATGATGACAGGTGAGGAGGAGAGGAGTGAGCTGTATGTCTATGAGTAAGAGAGTGGAAAGGCAGGTGGGAGGGAAGCAGGAAGAAAAGGAAGGGGCGTGGGGCTAAGGAGAAGGAAAGAACTTGGCAGGAAGAGACCTTTCTCACACAGTGACACATCTTACCCTGGAACCTTCTACCCACAGCAGCCTTCGTGTGCTCACACGCACGCAGTCACAAGTGAAAGGCAGGCTTCTAGGAGTCAAGAGCAGTGTTCAGTATTACACTTTGAGGAAAGCAGGAGGCTGCCCTGAGGAAAAGGTACATCATGTGATCCTAACTCAGACAAGTAGTAGAAATAACTGAAAGGCTGTAGGCCTCTTGCATCTACCTCACTCTTATTCATTTTCTCTTCCACATACAGTGCCTCTCATGACACATGCATGCTCTCTCTCTCTCTATCTCTTTTCTGCCATTTCACCTATGTGGCCTTCTCGAACTTGAACTTCCAGCAGCATGAAAACCCTCCCATTCCTTAATACCATTACATACTTCCCTCTTCTTCACATGTACTATGGGGCCCAACCAAACCTTATTTTTTCCTTCTGGGCAGGGTCTCATTCTAGCCCAGGCTGACCTGGAACTCATGATGATCCCACTGCTTTAGCTTCCCAAGTGCTGGGATTAAAGGCACGAGCCCACACACTGGGCTCATCCAAACTTTAAAAAAAATTAGCTGTGAACATGTTGTTTTTTTTCCCTGAATGCAGCAACGATTACATGAAGGCATCTTTCTTCTCAGTTTGTAGACTTGACAAGGCTCTGAGGTATATTTGTGAAAGTGAAGGAGGTAAAAGGAAAAAAGACACTAGATGAGAACAGACAGGAATGGAAGAAAAGGAAAAAGAGAGAAGGGAGTGAGAGAAACTCTGTAGTATATCTTTTATGTGTTACATAATAAGCTTTCTGTACACAACTAATTTTATTTCCTTTTAATAGAGTTTTTTATGTTCTTTCAATAACCAGATCCTTAATTTATTTGGAATGAGTGTCTCAGTTGTACCTTTTAAGAAGTTAAATTATACAGCATTTTTACACATTCATATACCAAACTTTATAGCTATGGGTTTCTCTCACTCAGATACTTTTTCTATTTTATTTTCTTTATAATCAATTTTTCTTATTATTAAAGCAATTCAAACATGGACAAAATCGTGTGGAGACTGTGCAAAGTACTTTTATTTTCCTGTCTATGTGACTTAACCTTCCTGAACAGCTGAGATTTTTCATGAAGCCTAGCATGACATGTGTCCAAAATGATTAATTTCTCACTTCTGTGGCTCCAAAGGATCCAACAAGAACCTCTCCAGCTACACTGGGTATCATCTCAGGCTGATCCCCAGCCAGGTGCAGGGACAATGGCTGGCTATTAATAGTTCCCAGGCCAGCTGTTTCCCCAACATGTGCTCCCCAGGGAGCTGAGGAGAAAGCCCTCCTTTTTATCTGTAGCCTTCTCAGTTTACAAATAGCTCTTGATGCGTTCAAAGAAAGAAAACACCTTTTATGGAATATCTTCTTCTTCTACAACATCAGTGACCAATCCTTTTTGGCTTGCCTGATGTTTGCAATATACACAGAACAGGGGACTTCCAGATGAAAGGTTGTTGGTGAAATGATATATGTGATTTCGCTCGCGTCTACAATGGAAATCAATATGCCATGAAAGCACCCTGTAATCAGGTGTAATTGATGTAATTAATAGGTAAAACACGAAATGGAAAAACACATAGGCTGGGTTTTGGTAAAGGACACCACGGGAACATATGGAAAAGGAATCCAAGGCCACAAACTAGGTGATATTTAGGTTGTTTGTTTTGTGATTAAGAAGATTTGAGCCCAGGGCCTCCATATATGCTAGGTAAGAGCTTTAGTTACTGAACTTCATCCTCAACCTCTGCTTTATTTTTGTTTGTTTGGTTGGTTAAATATTTTTATTTACTTATTTGCAAGCAGAGAGATAGAGAGAGAATGGGCACGCCAGGGCCTCTAGCTGCTGCAAATGAACTCTAGATGCATGCACCACTTTGTGCATCTGGCTTTACATGAGTACTGGGGAATCAAACCTGTGTCGTTAGGCTTTGCATGTAAGTACCTTAACTCTTGAGCCATCTCTCCAGCCCCTGTTGTTTGGTTTTGAGACAGAGTTTCACTCTAGCCCAGAATGACCTGAAACTCAGTAACCCAGGCTGGCCTTGAGATGATCCCCCTACCTCCTGAGTGCTGGGATGAAAGGCATGTACTCAGCCTCAGTTTTTAAAAGCACTAATAGAATCCTCTAAGGAACCTGTAATCTAGCATGAGAGGCTCTAGTTTACAAATTAGCTGAGCTCTTTCTTATCTCACTTTTAAATTAGTGTCTTATTTGTAAGAAATGATGAATAACCATTTTTTTAAATCCTGAAAGATGGGAGCAAAAAGATAATTTGGTATTATAATTATTTTATTCAAAGTCATATAGTTTATATGAGGAAGAGGTCTTTGCAATCCAGTTTCCCATTAAGCTCTGGAGTTCCTTCCAAATATCTTCTCCAGGTGATGTCTGTCTTAGCTTAGCTCTAAACATAGTCTGTCCATCTAGACTCGAAGCCCTCCCCATGGCTGTGAGCTAACCCTGCATGGAACAGCCGACTATGTGGTAGGACATTTTTGATTCCCAAAAGTTCAGTTTTTATAATAAGGTGAATCTAGTATTCTCATAGTCTCTTCTCATTGGTCATGGTTATGCTATATGGAAGATGTTTTGTTATAATTTATGGTGAAGGCTTTCAGTACATGGGACAATAATTGAAGATATCTCAGGTCCAAAAAGCAGGGAATCAAGAGCAGTGAAATATGATGCTGGCATAGTTTTGATCTGGAATGTTCTCCTATAGATCCATGTGTTAAAGACTTGGTCCCCAGATTGACCTTATGGTGAGGTGATGGAACCTTTAGAAGGTGAGGTCTAGACCTCTTGGTCTTCAGGTTATTGGAAGTAGGCCTCAAGAATGGCAATGGGAACCCAGGCTTTTTCTTAATTCCTTTTACTTCCTAGTCGGGAGGTAAGCAGTGTTCCTCTGCTTTGTGATTCCACCTTGCAAACATGAAGCAATGGAACCAGCCAATTATGAACCAAAACCTCAAAAACTGTGAGCCAACACAAACCTTTTCTCTTTGTAAATTAATTTTCTCAAGTATTTGGTTATAGTGCTAGAAAGTTGACTATATCCATTGAATATTTGTGCAATTTGCCAATGGCACAGGCAGACACTCTAAAATCCAGCTATTTGCATGATTCATGGCCTCTTGGCATTTTGAATGTAAAATGTCCCTCACAGTCTTCTGTGTCTATGATTAAGCCTCACACTTGATCCCCACCTGGTGGAGCCTTTAGAAGGAGAAGCCTTGCTGGAGGGGGCGTGTCACTGGGAGCCAGCCTTGAAGTTTATTAGTTCAGCCCCTTTAGGTGTTCAGAGCTCAGTTCCCTCTTGCTGCTTCCTCCCAGCTGATGTAACAAGATATGATACTCAGTCGTCTGCTCTGCCATGCTCTCCCGGCCATGATGAAACTTCCCCTACAAATTATAAGCTGAAATAAACTCTTTCCTTTCACAAGCCATTTTTGGGAAGGTGTTCTGTCTCTATAATGAAATGGTAACTTGCAATAGACTCACTTTGGTTCACTATTCTGAATAAAAGAGACCCTTTTATTAACTTTCTAAGAAATTTTCTTCCAAACATCTTTTGAGTAGTACATATTGAAATTTCCACATGGCTCTCCATCTTCAGGCTGGTTAAATCAGACCCACAGATAAATGGGAAGAAATGATCTATAAACTATAGTTCAGTTCTTGGGATGTTAATGCTATGATGTAAACGGGATTAAGAGGTGCTAAGGTAGATAGTAAAATAGTGTTTTTGGCATCTCTAGAATAGATGAGCATTTAAACCTGCTAACTGGGTAAAACAGATTGGCCTTACCATGGTGGCTGGCCTCATCTATTCAGTTGAGGGCCCAAAGAGAAGAAAAAGCCAGAGGAAGAGCAAATTTGTTTCTCTGTGTTTGAGGCCATCCATCTTCTCCTATTGCGGATATTAGCATTCCTATATTTGATGCTTTTGGACTCAAGTCTACATCGCTGATCCCCAATTCTGTTGCCTTCAGTCTGAAGGTCTCATATCACCAGCTTTCCTTTCCCCGTCTTTCAGATGGCAGATTGTGTTGGGGGTCGTGGACCCCTGGCCCCCTAAGGGTAGCCCAAGGCTCACTGGCCAGCAGGAGAAAGGGCTTGATTGGGGAGAGGTGAGGCAGTGATCAGACAGATACACAGACGGGAGAAATGTCGGGCAAATCTCACTTTATTGGGCATCCAAAGCCCCTTTTATAGCCACAGGCTGCATTGTCCCACCTATTCCTCTTAAGCAATAGGATTTAAACTTTTTGGTGGGAGCCAATCAGCAGAGTACAGCAGGGCAAAATACGCCTCCCTAGGTTGCATTGTTTTACAGCTAATCAGCAGGGTAGTTGGTTACAATCACAAGTAAAGCTAAACTTAACGAGCAGGAACAAAGCTTATCAGCTACACGGAATTCAGCAAGCAGGAACAAAACTTATTCTAAAACTTAGCTTAAGGTTGCTCAGTTAGGCTAGGGCCCAACAAGACTGTGGGACTTCTGGACCTCTGTAACCCCGTGAGCCAATCCCATGAATGCATAGGACATCTATGTCCCATTGGCTCTGTTTCTCTGGAGAATGTCGATGTATACAAATCTAAAACTTACAATTCTGTGATATTATTATGCATATCCAAAAGAAAATAAAAAGTGTGTGTGGAGCTGGGGGAGAACTTCCCACACACCTTACAGAGGACACATTTTAAAATCACATATGCCCTACATATGCAGGTCTTTTCTACATATGCATGTAAAAATCAGGCTGTGTCCTGCTCTAAATTACTCCATAGTGTGTAAAGCAATGGTTTTTCACACTCTCCCTTGCCCTGAGAGACTCCATTTTACAAGCATCTGTTAGCTCCATTTGGAGGGTGTCGTGGTTTGATTGAGGTGTTTCCCCCCCCCCATAAATTTGTGAGTTCTGAATGCTTGATCCCCAGCTGATGGCAATTTTGAAATTTGAACCTTGTTGAAGGTGTGTTGTTGGGGGCAGGCTTATGGGTGTCATAGCCAGCTTCCCCTTGCCAGTGTTTGGCACGCCATCCTGTCACTGTTTGCCACCTGCTGTGGCAGGGGTGATGTCCTCAGCCTCTGCTCATGCCATCATTTTCCCTGCCATCATGGAGCTACCCCTTGAGTCTGTGAGCCAAAATAAACCTTTTCCTCACATCAGCTTCTTTTTGTTGGGTTCTTTGTCATAACAATGAGAAAGTTAACTACAACAGAGGGTAAAGGGTAACTGCACCTAGGTGGACTTTCTGGTACCACCCATAAGGCACAGACTGATAAGTGAGTTTTCTCTGGGAGGAGAAATTTTTCAGGGTGAATGTGGACTGTAAGGGCACCTGGGTGTATTAAAATTCTGTCAGGAAAACCAGGTCCAAGAACTTAGCAGATACACCAGAGTAAGGAATGGCTGAACTCCCTCTGTGGATCCCATCCTGAAGAGGACGCATAGCACTGTGATGGCCACTACCCACAGACCTGTCACCTGACCACCCAGTGTACAGAAGGACCTCCCAATTGTTCCTGCTGCTGACATAACCGACTCAATTTCTGTCAGCCCACCAGCCCATTTGCCCATATGGAATGCCAACTATCCCATCCATCTGTCCGTTTGTCTACACCTGTTCCTGCCTTTCCCTTAGTCTGGTCCTGCAGCTCAGCTCTGACCCTGCTTCCCTCAGCATCACCACTTCTCCACCAGCTGGATATCTTATCAATGAACACGTCTGCATTTCTCTCAGTTTCCCAGGTCTCAGGCTTCCTTGAAACTCTGCCTCTTTGTCCCTTTATAATCATTTTGTAACCTACACATATACATATGTATATAGATATATTTACAGTGTGATATGTAATGTGGGATTTGAGAGTTAACATTAGTAATTAAGACCGGAATAAGAGAACCAGTGTGCGCCTCAGCTGGGGCTATCAAGGAAAATGGGGCTATCGATCTGGCAAGTTGCTGCCATTGAAACCACTGGACCTTGTAAATTAATTTATTATTATTCAATAAATTCTGACATTGTGGAAAGACACAAGCGTGCTCATCTACATTTCTGATATAGTGTACTCATGACAATACATAACAATGATAAAGCATTATTTATAAATTAGGCATGGTAAGTTAATAACAAAACATTGTATTTTAATGAAAGTCAAATAAATCTGTTTCCCTATCTTTTTTCACCCTCCCTTTCTCTCTCTCCCACCTTATCTTATTTTATTGTACTGTATTTTCAGATAAGATCAACTTTTTCCATGAAACCATGAAAAGCAAAACCACAGTTAAAGGAAGGAACACGGTATCCTTAACTATAAATGTAATAAGATATGTGAGAGTTCTGCTTTGTGTAAAGCAAACAGCCTCGTGGACAGATATTTAAGTTGTATAGAATAGTTTGAGAAAGAAAAGAAAAGGAAAGAAAGAAAGAGAGAGTGAAAGAGAGAGAAAGAGGAAGGAAGGAAGGAAGAAAGGAAGGAAGAAAGGAAGAAGGAAAGGACAGAAGGAAGGAAGAGAGGGAAGAGAAAACCACCCATCTGAAAGGCTCTCACCTTCAGAGACCATGGGTTACTTTGCCCGGCAAATGACTGGCAAATTAAAAGTTCTTCAGCTTTTCCAAGTTACCCCGAGAGCAGGTCAGTGGGAAGGGGCTTGTCTAGCATTCAGATGGTCCTAGGTTTAATCCCCAGCACCCCTTCCCACCCCACACAAACTTTTTAGAAGCTCCACTGGGAATTAAGCCAGGATCAAAAGTGTGTTGGGACGGTTTTGAGAATAAGAACAGGCAGAGTTTGAGGGGCTCTGCTTGAGAGCTCCCACTGCTGCACGTGTTAAAGCAAGCACCCAGCAGCATTACTCTGGAGACGCTCATTCAAGGAGACAAAGCTGAAGCAGTTTGTTCAAAGACTAGATTTTAATTTTATCATGAGAGCAGAAGAGACAAGCTTAGGTCAAGACTGAGAAGTGAGAGAGTGAATTATGTTCAGCACTGGACCTGAGCTATTAACTGAGACAAGGAAAGAAATCCACCATCCAATGGTGCTTCCTCTAGGACTTGATAAGTAGTAATTAAATTCCATTGTCCTCGAATTAAAATAATCTTAATGGAAAACCATTAAGTGGCTCGGATTAAGTTCTGTACTTATCACTGTATCCATTTAATCCTATGTCTTCCCTCAGATTTAGGAGTATTAAGGCTTAGGGACCATTCTGATTGCTCCCCTTCCCCTCCACACACATCACATCACATGGGGGGGGGGGGAGAACACATGCTTCTAGCAACTTCCACTGCTTCTGTTCAGCACACTACTACCTTGAATCTAGTCAACAAAAAGTAACTTTGAGGGCTGGGGAGATGGCTCAAAGGTTAAGGTACTTGCCTGCAAAGCCTAAAAACCTGGATTCCATTCCCAAGTACCCACATAAAGCCAGATGCACAAAGTGTGCATGGAGTTCATTTGCAGTGGCTAGAGGCCCTAGGGAGCCTGTTCTCTCTCTCTCTCTCCCTCCTTCCTTGCAAATAAATAAACAAAAATATTTTTAAAATAACTGAGATTATATCAACTTTTCCAATACCCACAAACATAGTTTGGGATAGTGGGAGTGTTGAGGTACATACACATGTGTTTGTGCAGACAGGTGTACCCCATGTGTGGGGAGGCCACAGGAGAACGTTGAGAATATTCCTCATTCTCTTATCTGCGTGTTTCTCATCTGCACAGCAGTCTCTGCACCCAGAGCTTATTGCCACTCTACTGACAATAGCTAAGAACTGCAATCAGCCTAGATGCCCATTGAGAGATAAATGGTTAATGAAAATGTGGCTCATTTACATAATGAAATTCTTTTCAGCAGTACAGGAAAATGAAATTATAAAATCTGGAGGAAAATGGAGAGATCTGGAAATAATTATATTACATGAAATGATCCAGGCTCAGAGAAACCAAAACCACATGTTTTCTCTGATATACAAATCCTAGCTTGTAATATCTATAAGGATGTGTTTATAAGGGTCAAGTGGGAGTAAAACCTTTAAAGATAAGATGGTAACTAAGACTGAATGCAGAGACATGAGTAGGAAGAGGGATGAGGGAAGGGACCCTCATGACAACGTAAATGGGGGGGGGAATTAGGGGACGGGGAACTGGGAGTATGAAAATCAACAAAAACAAATTGTTTCTGAAAATGTATAACAACTAAAGAGGTTTTTTTTTGGGGGGGGGTTCGAAGTAGGGTCTCACTCTAGCCCAGGCTGACCTGGAATTCACTGTGTAGTCTCAGGGTGGCCTTGAACTCATGGTGATCCTCCTACCTCTGCCTCCCAAGTGCTGGGATTAAAGGCGTGCGCCACCACACCCGGCTCAAGAGTTTTGATTAAATTACAACTTAGGGAGAAAAAGTGGTTGGTGTTCCTGAGGTTGTCCTCTGGCCTCCACGTGCAAGTACACTCACACACATGAATAAACACATGCATATATGCATGCACACTCACATGGCAAAATAAATATTATGGAGCTTTAAACACAAACAGAACCTTCCAGTGGTTCAGGAAGAGACGAATGGGAAGAAACTGGCCCTGAAGAGCCACAAACCAAGCATGACATGCAGGAAGTCCCAAAGAAGGCTGGAGAGTAAGGAGGTCTCAGCCAGATCCTACATATCTCCATTCTGTTCAGCCTGGATCCTA